>PVHX01005976.1:0-105782 GCA_004024805.1 Geosciurus inauris
GAGAGTACCTGATTTTGTAGTTATTTCACAATTTAGTTAATACGTTCTCAATTGATTTCCACTGAGGTTGTTTCTAGCTTTATGTCACTTCAAAAGAAAATGATGTAATAAGTATTTATTCTACAATGCTTATTTTTCTATAGGATGAGATTCGAAAATACTTTGCTAAATAAAAAGGTATATGCTTTTGTGAAAATTATTATTATTCATCATCAGGAAAATTCAAATTAAAACCACAGTAAAGTATCATATCACCCTGGTTAGAACGGCTGTTATCAAAAAGAAAACAAACAACTGCTAACAAGAATACCAAGAGTATGGTAGAATTTCATTAAACATGTTCATACTGATATTTTTAATATAATTAAATCCAGGCAGGAGTCAATGAATTGTAGTTGTATAACACAAAAATATTTTAGATTAGTATGTCTCCTTTAAATTCAATTATAAATATATTTCTGGTTTATGTGACCAATTAATATGTTCAATGAATTAAAGAATGAGCATGAAGAATTACTTAAAAGTATAATTTCCACTTACATTGAGTCTAATTTTACATGCATTTTCTTTGAAAAATGAAATTACAGAAAGAGGGAAAGGAATGAAATAAATTGTTATATAAACTCTATGATTTTCAAAACATCTCCTAGTTATAGAACTAAGATTGATTATAACATTATTGATGTGCATATAAATGCTTGAATTCCACACAGAATTCTTTTCCATCTTGTGCTTCTGTTCTAGTATCATTTTAAAATGTGGATATGTGTTATGACCAATGACATATACAATTCTTCTTTTTATTGTATAAATAATTTCTAAAAGGGAAATCATCAAGCTTCAAAAGTATTGTGCTCAGTATTTGCTTTTAAATTCAAGATGAACAAATACTACTCAGTAATGTGGGAATTAAGCACACAGTCCTCTTGCTTGTCAGCAAAGGATTCCAACTCTGAAATTATACTTAAAGGAAAGTCACCAGATATTCTGACTAAAATATGATTTAAAATTTGAAATGGAATTTCTTTTCCCATATGTTTTTATTATAAGAGAGAGTAAAGAGCAGAATGAAGAACATTCTATGCATCTGAGAGGTCAAATCTATAATCAAATGAACAAATTAATAGAGTAATGTGAATCTAATAGAATTTTAAAACTTGGACAGTAGAGCTGCTATACATTTATGTGTGATCTATGAATCATTATACTATAGTTGTGGTAAAGTAATGTTCTTCAGTAAAGTGAAACTTACTACATTATTTGCAATATTCTTTCATTATTTACTTGCTTTGAGAAAGATACAAATATTGAAATGCTAATTTTTGGCAGAGTCTATCTTGAACAGATCAAGTAATACATATAATCTTAATTATGACCTTTTGGGGACTCAATATTTTTGAGAATTATGCGTTAGAGGAAAAACATTGGTTAGAAGAAAAAGATGAACACTCTATTCAATAATCAATAATCTATTATAACAACTGCATACAACATGCAACCTTCAGGTTACATTTTGGTTTTATGCAGTTTTCTTTTCCCTTCATTTCTTCATTTTGCTTGGCACAAGATTAGTATCTAGTGTCAAAAAGATTCACTTTTACACAAAAATAATTCAAGGAAGTTTTTCTAGGCAAAGCAACTAAGAAACCAGAACAACCACTCAATATTTGTAAAAACCAGTGCATGGATTTTTCTTAATGCGGTCTACATTAAGGCTAAGATAAACACTAGAGGGGCTAACGTTGTAGCTCAATGGTAGAACACTTGCCTAGCATGTGTGAGGCACTGCATTCAATACTCAGCACCACATAAAAATAAATAAATAAAATGAAGGTATTATGTCATCTACTAAAATTTTTTTAAAAGATAAGCATTAGAATGTTATACATAAGAAAGGTTAACTTATTATTTTAAATAAATTCCTTAGGTTGAATTTGAGGCTCTCATTTATTGAAATATTTTGTAATCAAATCTTCATTCAAGACATGAAGTGGTATTCATAACAATCTAAGTAGCAGTAGAAGATCAGAACAGTGAAAAAATAAGGTAAATATGTATATTTTATTAATTTAACTTGGATATGTTTAGATAGCCAGAGTATTTCTGTATTTTTATAAGGCTTATTCAGTTTAAAATATCAGGCATTTGGAAATTGGCCATTGGGGCTGGGGTTGTGGCTCAGTGGTAGAGCGCTTGCCTCGCATGCGTGAGGCACTGGGTTCGACTCTCAGCACCACATAAAAACAAATAAATAAAATAGAGATATTGTGTCCATCTACAGCTAAAAAATTATTAAAAAAAAAAAAAAGAAAAAAGAAATTGGCCATTAATTAAGTCAGGAGATTAAAAAGTCACCTAGATGAAATGTTAATTTTATATTTTCAAATAAAAAGCAAATTCAGACTGAGCTAAGGAGATATTTCATTTAAAAATATTTTTGCAGGAGGATAGAAAGGATGATTGCAATAGAAAGGTAATAGTGCAACAAGAATAATGCTGTGATCCTACCAACTACATGCATATCAAAGGGTAAGTAGACAGGGATTTTTCTTTTATAAGGAGAGACTTTATACAAGGTTATAATGAAAAATATGTGAAAAAGTTTGATGAGGGTGGATATGTTTGTAGCAAATCAGAATGTGTTTTACTTTGAAGTCAGCCTGTTCTAGGTAGGGACCTTTAAGGAAAGACCATATTTTGGTTTAGTCTGAGCTTGGACCTAAATTCAGGATCCTGGGGGAAGAGAGAAGCTTATTAAAATTTAGTCAAGTCAAGACAGCAGGTATTTTGTACAAATTGCTTAGTGGATAAAGAGTTCATCTAATCATTCATGAGACAGACATGAAAATTAGGAATGTCCTGAGTTTAGCCTTAACACAAATAAACAAGAGGAGCATGTGGAAGTACTTTTAATTCAGATAGGAAGAATGTTTGCTGGCAGTAAGTTTCTTCCTGGCTTAATGGAGGATAGAGGGTTTCTTTTCTACTTTAAATTTATTTAGTATTATTTTTAGTTTATTTATTTATTTATTTTGATTGACAGAATTGTGTATATTTATTGCGGACAATATCACAGATACATGTATATATGTATACACAGTGAAATGGCTCAATTGTGCTAACTAGCATATGCATTATTTGGTGTACTAATAATTTTTGTTAGTACTACTAATCAAAATCATTAGGGATTTTCAGAAATACAGTATTTTGTTATCAACCTTAGATATCATGTTGTATAATAGACCACCTGAGTTTATTTCTCTTAACTAAAATTTTATATCCACTAAATAATATCTCCATAACCCTAATTCCCATCTTCAGGCCCTAGTAACCAGAGGGTTTTATAAATTATCTCTGTTATCCAGGAGTATAGGACTAAGGCAAAAATGAACACTGTCAAAAGAATATGCTTTTAAATACTACACTATTTGATATAAGGGACTTGAGCTTCTGCAGATTTTGGTATTGTTGGATGTTGGCCCAATCTTCCACAGATATTAATGGATGACTGCAATATCAAAAATGGAGTAAAAATTCTCTTTGAGTTTCTTCTTTTTGAATAGAAGTAACACCGTAGCTATACACTGACTATTAGTCGGATGTAAACCTAATAAAATTTTTCAAATCAGAAAAAGAATTTGTAACAATATATGTCACATAGAATTTATTTTAATTCAACTAATACACTGTTCATTTATTATGTTCCAACCACCAAAGATAGTCATTACCAAGACACACAAAGTAGGTGACTAATTTACAAGTTCAGCATGAAAGAAAGACAAAAAAATTATAAATTTGATGACACATTAATAAGTTAGAACAATAAATTATGAGATAATGTAATACAGAAAACTTAAGGTTGAACATATCTCAAAATGAATTAAATGAATAAATTGTAGAGAACAGGGTTGTATAAAAAAATTTCATTCAGATCAAGCAGAATCCCTTAACATTTAGAATTCAGGGCTACACAACCACTGAAATGTGAAGTATCAAAGGGAAAGAGGTAAAGGAAGAAATAATAGATTATAGAAAATAAAATAATCTGTTATTATATAGAGAAAAGGAATATTGCAACAAGAAGAATGCTCTGCAATAGAGGGGGAGGGAATATAATTTCTCAGAGAAAAAACGTGAGGTAAGAAGGGTAGAGAGAAACTCTTTAACAAGCATTTATTGAACAGATACAATGAGGTCGAGTTAAGACTCTGACCACAGAGTGGCTATGAGTAGAGAAAATACTAGAAAAAGAAAAGATCGGGGGTGGGGGGTAAAATTAAAAAAGAGCAAAATATTTCAGAAATCTAAATGTATTAGCCTGGGTTCTTCAGAGAAACAACCAATGGAATGTGCATGTGTGTGTGTTTGTGTTTGTGTGTGCGTGTGTATGTTCATGTATAGTAAGGACATTTATGTATAAAACTGGGGTAATATGAAGTAAAAGGTAGACTGAGAAGACTGAGAAGTCCCAAGATCTACAGTTAGGAAGCTGGCAGCCAAGTGCAACCTGTGGTTCCCTTCCAAGTCAGAAACCCTGAGAACCAGGAAAATAAAAGGTGTGATCTCCAGCCTGGAAATCAGCAGTCACTTGACCAAGAAGAGCAGATATTTTTGTGTGAAGTCTGAAGAGGACTAATGTCTCAGCTCAAACACTCAGACAGAAGGAGTTCCCCCTTAGCTTTTTGGTTCTATCTAGGACTTTAATTGATAGGAGACTGCCATTAGGGAGAACAACTGCTTAAATCATCTATTGATGGAAACGGTAATCTCATCTAAAAACACACTGACACACCTGAAATAATAGCTGATTAAGCGTTTGGGTGTTTTGCAGCCCAGTTAAATTTAGAGATAAAATTAAAAATTGTACCATGGAATTGATAATAATGGTTTGGACGATGTGGTTGTTGTTGATTCTACAATTGATAAAGTAGAATCAATTGATAAATTGATTCTACAATTTGATAAAATACAATAGTATTGAAATCATGAGGATTTCAATACTATTTGAAATTGATAAAAAGCATTGATGAAGAATTCATGTGAGAGAGAAATCCATAACAGGCCTCTGACAGTTTTGAATACGATAGTGTTGGAAAGAGGAGGATAGATTGCAGTGAAGATTTACCTGTAAGATAAAAACAAGGAAAGTGTCAGTCAAGGAAGTTGTTCAAGGAAGACTATAAAAGATAAAAAGGTTAATGGTATCAAATTCTTGTGTAGGTCAAGGAAAATAGGATTAAAATATTTCGTTTGGATTTAGGTTCAAGGAAGTCATTGGAGACATCAAAAAAGTGTTGATGCCTGGCGTGGTGGTACATGCCTGTAATTCTAGCTGCTCGGGATTCTGAGGTAGGAAGATTACAAGTTCAAGACGAACCTGGGCAATTTAGCAAGACTCTATCTTAAAATAAAATAAAAAGGGCTAAAGATGTAGTTCAGAAGTAAACCACCCTTGGGTTCAATCCCTAGTACTGAAAAAAAAAAGTATTGAAGTGATGAACACAGAATTATCTTGAACTATGAGAAGATCTGATAAAAGACAAAACCACAGAAAACAAAACAAAACAAAAACAACAAAACAAACTGAACAAGATGTTCATGAACTTCAGTAGTGAAGTAAAGATGAGACAGTAAGGTCTGGGATTGTGACTCGGTGGTAGAGCGCTTGCCTTGCATGCGTGAGGCACTGGGTTCGATCTTCAGCACCACATACAAATAAATAAAATAAAGATATGTCCATCTACAACAAGAAAAAAAAATAAAAAAAAAAGATGAGACAGTAAACTTCAAGTCAAGAAAGGCACAGGCAAAAGGGAACATTAAATAATATGAAACAATCAAGAGATCCTAGCTTACTGCACTGAATTGTTCAAAGGTAATCTATTATCAATAATCTAGATTAGAAATGAAAGCTCTGGAGTTCAAATGCATAGATATATAATTGTTTTTAAAAGTTAATTTATATAAATCACCTCCACAATTTCATGTTTTGTGTTTTTTTATTGCTAGGCTTCAAACCCAGAAAGTACTGAGAGAAAAATGTTGATAAAATTGTGCCCAATTTCATTCTGTTCACATCATTGCTGGTTTTCTATAATCTAATCACATGACTATTATTTAGTTTCTATAGCCTTCTGAGCCCCTTCATGCATTAAATAATTTTTCCACCGCATTCCCTATACCAGAAATAGTTTCAAGAATGCTACATACCTCTGTTATATCTCTTTGAGTAACTAATGCCTGCTACTTTTCAGGTCACAGATTGTATTAATTGATTTTCTATTATTATTAAAAAATCCCTGATGCAGACTAACTATATAAAGTTGTTTATTTAGCTCACAGTTCTGTAGGTTCAAGCATGTGTCACCAAGCATCGGCTCTGTCCTGGTGAAGGCCCTGTGGTGGATGGTATCCCAGTGGTAAAAGCACATGTGGGAGCAAGAGATCACCTTCTGAAAATGGAAGCAAGGGGGAGATTCAGGGATCAGGCTGGCATTTATAACATTTCTTTCTTGCAGGAACTCAGAGGTTCCAGGAAAGCTCCTTCAATGACCCAAGCACTTCCTACTAGGACCCATCTGTTAAGAGTTCCACAACATCCAGAAAGTAGCACACGTCAATCATCATTTAGTTTCAGAAGATTTTATTGATTTTCCTAAAGAAAACTTCCTCTAATAAATATTATTACCTGATTGAATGCCTCTTCTTTCAGAAATGTCTTATTTTTTTTTAACTAGGTGCTTCTTTGATTAATGTCTGTTTAGCTCACTAGAACATAACCTTTATTAAAGTATGGTAGATTATTTTTCCTCCTTTTAGGGTTTCCTTGGCACTTACCAGCCTCTCACAAAAATCAGATGCTCTGTAAGTATGTGTAAAATGAGTGAATATACAGAATTAAGCTGAATATGTTTAGCTAAAAATTGGAAATGTACATGCTAAGTGAGGCAACATAATCCATAATAGTTGACCTGTAGCAACTATTAATACTGTATTTAAAAGATTATAATCATTTTTCTAGAATAGGACATGAAATGTGATCATCCTTATTATCATACCAAAGTCATAAAATATCTAATTAATATTATTTGCAGGATAACAATTCAAACAAGCTTTTATTCCTTACAAACTTTTCTAAAACACTTAAGAGTTATAGAAATTTTGTAAAGGTAAATGAAAGAATCTCAGAAATATTATGTCATGCCTAATATTTTGTTCCAAAAATTTTAAAAGATCTAACATAAGTTGTAGCACAGAGGATTCGTATAGCAAAACCATTTTACTCAGAATGATGACTATGTTTTATAAGCTGCTAGTGAATGATATATTTGTAATTTTTCCTAGAAACTCCTATATTTTTGTTCCAAGTTGCCATCCGAGGCAATATTACAAATGTTTGAACTCTCTCTCATCATCCTCTTCATGTTTGCAAACCTTTCAGGCTTTCTTTAGGTTGTGTATGCATTTGTTCCACGGAAATCATGGTTTTCCAGCTGCCTCTACCAAAAGCACTTGTCATGTCAGATTTATGTTGCACTTGACACTTTCATTCATGTTAAGTTTTATCTTGTTCCTATTTTTATTTTACTGTTTTTTATGCCATATTAGCTATTTTTCATAGCTTTGATTATTCGAAAATGTTCTTGGCAAATCTCCATTTATAACAGAGCATTAATGAAATATAAACAAACTAAAGCAAAGAGTTCTGTGAATCACTAATAGACATCTTTTCCATTTTCAGCAAATTTTCACAGAATATTACATGAAAATATTCTTTTACAAATACTTTAAGCACACTGGCTAACTTTTGATAAATTCTGGTCTCACATGCAGAGCTTAGCTTTTGAGAAAAACAAATTGAGAAAAGAAGGAAAGCCCCTGGAGCAAAGAGGCCTAAACAAGCAAAATAGAAAGAACAAGCTAACAAGTTTGCTAATTGGTGGATGGGAAAGTGTTTGGTTACTTCAGTAGCCAAGAAGTACAAGTTTTAAAGGTAACGTAACAAGTGAAGTCAATGATAGTATTCATGAAGAGGTGAATTGGTACCTTAGAAAAAGGAGCCCTGAAAAAAGAAAGAGAAAGAAAGAAACCTAGCTAATTTAATGGACTATTGCTAAGTGAAAATATGCATTTAGGGATGTCACTAGTGGTGATATTAATAATTACTCAGAGGCAGATTGTCTTTAAATGCAAGCATACATTTAATCAAATCAATCATCAAATATAAACAATGCAAAAAGTGTTGGGTGTGCTGGAACACTCAATGTGCACTAATTAAACACTATAAGCAAGTCATACTATCCTAGGGCAACTAAATACTACAAGCAAATGACACAATCCTAGGGCAACCATGAGCCTCCAAATACCTCCGGTGCCATGTGACTTCTCTTAGCCAAAGAGCAGACATTGTCTTTGGTGGTTCTTCTTCTTCTTTTTTTTTTTTAATATATATATTTTTTTAGCTGTAGATGGACACAATGTCTTTATTTTATTGCTTTGTATGTGGTGCTGAGGATCGAACCCAGGGCCTCACGCATGCGAGGCAAGCGCTCTACCGCTGAGCTACAATCCCAGCCCCTTCTTCTTTTTTTTTTTTTTTTAATATTTTTTTTTAAATTTTAGATGGACATAATGTTTTTTTTTTTTTTTAATTTTATTGCTTTGCACATGGTGCTGAGGATTGAACCCAGGGCCTCATGCACACAAGGCAAGCGCTCTACCGCTGAGCTACAATCCCAGTCCCTTTGGTGGTTCTTCTTAGCTGACAGCTGGATGTCAGAGAATGGTGAAGTTGATCCAGGGACAGATAGCAAGACAGTTAGTCTCACTGATGTCCTTGGAGCAAAAGCCCCCAATGTGGCAGGACAAGAAGTTTAAATACAGTTCCAAGTTGGTGAGCTAGTGCTTGATTACACCCAATGAAAGTCAATGTCTGTTGGTTATGTCCAGTGAGATGATATAATTGCAACTGAACATATTCTTTGCACATATCCATGGAGATATTCTCCCTATCAATTGTAACCAATGATTGCTAAGCATGCCTATGGCTAGTACCCCTTACAGCCCCTTATTGATTACAGACAGATGTAACTAAACATGTCAATGGCTACTGTTCCTTATGGCCAGCAAATTAGTGAGTCCCGACCTGTCCAGTCATGTCTATGGCACATGCTTCTTACAAGGGAAAATATATGCAGAGGTAAAAGATGATGAAAAACGTGACTGAGCATCTCCTTCCAGGTTCCAGGAGAATGACAGGAAGGAAAAATCACTCATAATTAATGACCACAGATTTTTCTTGGTGCCTGCTTTCGCTTAATTAACATTATTTGCATTCAGACCAAGAAATCACTATTAAATGGTTCTAGACTGTGAACAACACTTGTGTGCCTGATGACATAAAATTCAAAACATTTCTTGAGAAAATAAACGTACTTTGAAATAAAAAGTGTGAATTATCCTGACTTATAACATTCCACTGAATAGGAGCTTGCATTTCAAAATGACAAAAATACATTAAAAGAAAAAAATATGTCAGTAGAAATAGCAAACAGCAGAATTCATCTAACTTCCAGAAAAGTTAGATGGTGAAAACCAAATAAGAAGCCAAGTTATTACAAGAAATGGAAAAACTATAAGTTCCTACTATATTTAAATGAGTACATTTAAAAAGTATGGATTCTGAAACTCCAAAGTATATGTTCACCAGAAAAATAATAATAAAAAAGCTGTGGAATAGGGCAAATACAATGTTAGTGTAACTGAAAAGAGCACTTGTAATCTGCTTGTTGGCATTAAGTGAGTATCTTGAATAAGGGACAAATAGGTAAGGGGATGGTATCCATGAGAATAATTCATAGCTATAAAATATATTGTGAGAAAATTCAATTTTCATCTCATCATACTTCTAATAAATAAGGATATTACAGGATGCTGAACAAAGGCAAAAATAGGCTTTTGAAAGTCAAAACAAAGTTTAAAAAGATAACTCATGGGGCTGGGTTGTGGCTCAGTGGCATAGCACTTGCCTAGCATGTGTGAGGCACTGGGTTCCATCCTCAGCACCACATAAAAAATAAACAAATAAAATAAAGTTAAAAAATTTAAAAAAATATAACTCATAAAAGAGTTGGACAATCTAACTGACACAGATACTTTACAGCAGTAAAAACAGAAGCCAATGGAAAATTGAACCGTTTCTTCTGAATGCCAAGAGAAATACTATCAAACTAGAGTTAGGGATCAGCTAATGTATGATTTAAAATGATATAAATTTTAAAATGTAGATTTTTCATAAAGGAGAATATTACCAACCCTTAGCTCTTCAACAAATGAATTTTTAACTTGAATTGTAGGAAGAATAAAATTAAGCCCCGAGGGAATAGATTTCTTCCCAGCAAGAACAAAGGTGCAATGAAAATAAAGAAACATGTTGGGGAAATAAAAATTGTCATATAAAGCAATAATCATGAGTCATTCAGGGGAAGGAAAAAATAAAAGAAAATAGCAGTAAAATAGTAGATAATAATTACAAGTGGAACTGGAGAAAACAATTGGAGGAAAATTATTGCAGGGTGCATATATCGTCTAGCAAGTGATAGAGCTATTTGTGACTGATATGTGAAGTCAGGTGTATAAAAAGCTGCCACGGGCTGGGATTATAGCTCAGTGGTAGAGCACTTGCCTCGCATATGTGAGGCACTGGGTTCGATCCTCAGTACCACATAAAAATAAATAAATAAAGATATTGTGTCCATCTACAACTAAAAAAATATTAAAAAAAAAAAAAAAAGCTGCCACGTAGGAACATCCAACACAAAAAAGAAACAGGCATTTAACTTCTAAATACAAGATTGTTAGAATAAGCAATAAAAAAATGGAAAAAACAAAATAAGATTATAATAGTATAGTAAACTAATATCTCTGGTGTTGAAATGACAGGAAGGCAACAGAAATGTGGAATTGTTAGTAAATCACATACTGTTCTTTCTTACTGGGTATACTGAATTTCACAATGCAAAGTCATCTATATTTTCCTCATTTAATCCTTATGAAACTTTGAGTATATTACAGATAAGCAACTGAGTTATTCTTTTGCTTTCTTAAATTGTTAATGTGTTTGTATCATCTGTTTCTAAAATTAAAAAGACCAGAGGGGAGACATTCAGGTCCATATCTTCAACGTTGAGCATGTTTGCCATTTCAACTAGTTCCATCAGCCGTGCAAGCAGTTGTGATGATGCAGATCATGAGAAAACCAACTACGATATTGGTAGGTCCAAGCTGACCTGGAGTTGCACAATGATTTTGCTATTCTCTAGAAAAGGAGACAAGTCCAAGTGTGGTCTACTACTTTCTGTAGGTTGCACTTCTTGCTCTAATTACTGTGTCCTTATCAAGTAATCATGACATAAATTTACTATGCTGTTCCAGAATTCGTTAAAAAGTCAGCAACAAATTTATTACCTTGTCAGAATCTGTTCTTCCTTCTTTCACATCTTGTTTGAGTAAGGCAACAGCTGCCTTTCCTCCCATATTCTAAAAGTATTGTCTTTAAATATCTCATATTTTAGTAATCACAAAGAGTGTTTGTTAAGAGACTTCTGAAATTACTAAAAATTTAATTATAATAACATTAATTGTAAAAATGTGATTCACTGTGATATTTCCCTGATGCATTGATCATGCCCATCTATCCTTTGACCCTTGCCTCCCCCAATGATCTCCTCTCCCTTTCCTCCCCCTAGCACACTTTTTAGTTCTTAGTAGTTTCTAGCAGTCCCTCTTCTACTTTCAAATTGTATTTATTTATTCATTTGTTTGTTTATATATTTATTTATTTATTTATTTTAAGTTTCTACATGTGAACAAGAATTTATGGATGGGGTCTTATCTTGACAATTTTATTTAAGGTGATGTCCTCCAGTTCTGTCCATTTTCCTAAAAACGACAGGATTTCATTCTCCTTTATGACTGAATGATACCCCATTGCATACATAAACACTATGTTCTTCGTTCACTCCTCTGTCCATGGGTACCTAGGCTGATTTCGTATCTTAGCTACTGTAAATAATGCTGTAACAAAATTGAGTACACAGACTTCTTTTGCATGCTAACTTCATTTTCTTTAGATATAAAGCCAGGGGGGAGGAAGGTAGGGAGGGAGGGGATGAAAAAAAGAGAGAGGGAGGGATGGAGGGAGGGAGGAAAAGAAAGAGACAGGGAAAGGACATGGGCAGAAGGGAAGCCGAACCCTTCCCTAGTTACCCACCTCCTTCAGCCACTGCGGTTATTACTCAGTCTTTCCATTCAAACTGAATGGACTCATTAGGTTACAGCTCCCATGATCTAATCATTTTGCCTCTGAACATCACTCCATTAACATAGGAACATTGGGGGCCATATCATATCCAAGCTATAATACCAATTATTCTTCTTTGAGCACTATCTAGATCATTTTTTCACTTAAAAATTACTTGTTTTGTGTTGAAGTTTTGTGGGTTCTTTATATATTTTGGATATTAATTCTCTACCAGAATAACTGGCATGGATAGTCTCCCATTCTGTATTGTGTTCGCTCTGATGATTGTTTTGCTGTAAAACTTTTTGAAATTACAGAGATTTAAAAATTCAGTGTTGGTGATTAGTTATTCTCTTGTCTTTCTGTTTTAGACTTCTCAATTTGTAACTTCTCTGAGGTTCAGAAAACAATGAAACAAAAATTCCCTTTTACTTAAATTTTTCACTTTTCTTCTTGTGCCTTTGGCCCCAACATTGGTATTATTTTTTCTATCATCTTTTTATTTGCCTATAATTTAAAACAGACAAACTTTCATAAGACAAAATTTAAAAAGTTATTGGTTACCTTTGGAAATTTTTAATATTTTACATTCAATTTTGGCTCTGTATTCCTTCTGTTTATGTGTTAGTTCTGCTTTGCTTATGTATACAATTTTTTTTTACTTTTTTCTTTATTTTTTTTACATT
This sequence comes from Geosciurus inauris, assembly GCA_004024805.1. Taxonomy (NCBI): domain Eukaryota; kingdom Metazoa; phylum Chordata; class Mammalia; order Rodentia; family Sciuridae; genus Geosciurus; species Geosciurus inauris. The sequence continues at coordinate 12,988 of PVHX01005976.1, forward strand.
TAATGTACGAAGTACATTTAATGTTAAAAATACATGTATTATTAAAATTTCTTTGCTTCTCTGAACAGAAAAGACTAACATTTGACTGAATACCATTATTATAATAAAATAAAATATTTTTGCACAGTGTAAATGAAACAGGAGCTTAATTGTTAAAATGTTCTAAAAGTTGGACACATATTCAAAGAGATGTTATAGCAATCTCTAGTGTGACACTGCTTAGGTTAAAGTCCTGGTTTAATTTATCTATAACTAACTGGGTTTATGATCTTGAAAGTTCCTTAAATATTGGCGAATCTATGTTTGTTTTTGTTGTTGTTGCTGGTACAATGGAAATAGTAACTTTCTCATTTTTGGTAAAAATTTGAAACACTTTATTTTGTGAATTTGTGATAACTATATATATATTAATTATATATCGAATATATATGTATATATAATATATATATATTAACTGATATATATATATCAGTTAATCATATGATGGAAGGATGCTCCTGTTAGCACTTTTCTGACTTCTAAAACTATATTCACAACTAATAACTCTTTATTAAATAGTTATGTTCAAATCATTAAATGCTCTCTATACTTTACATGCATTAAATAATTTTATCCTAACAAAGATCCTGTCATCTTAAAATGGTATTATTATTATTATTTATAGATGAGGAAATTAGAAAAACACTCTATGACATGTATTATGATAGGCTAGGTATTGCAGTAGTAACAGATAACTCCTTGATTATAACTAACCAGATGCCCCTAAAATCATCTTTCCTTCATAGCCAGGTGTATAATGAGCTCTATTCCAGTTCTTAGGGACTCCTGTTGATAAAACTCTGATCTCTCATAGCTCTATCTCTGAAACACAGAGTCATCTCAGATTCCAGTGCTTGATGATATTTCAAAATGGCTCTGCTGTCCACAGCCTTTGGCCAGAAAAAGACCACATGTAAAGTCGTAGAATCTGTTTAATATGAAGAATTTGCTGAATAGATAGGTAAACACCACTGTGTCTATAACAAGTAAGAGGCATAAGAATTTGGACCCTTTGGGTTTTTGAGTCCCCTTAGCTACATTGTTGTACTCATTTCTAAAATAATTTGACCAATAAAATGTGTGTGTGTGTATGTGAGCACACACACATGTGTGATTGCTCACTGTTGCCAAAAATATATTCATTGTCCTTCCAGATTATAAAATGAGGATCTAAAATCTTAACAGTGAAATGTGAGAAAAGACATTCACCATTTCTGGGTCAGAGCTTACAAAGGCAAGGGTGAGATGAACATCACTACCCTAGGTACATGTATAAAAACACAATAGTTTGTAACCAAATAGATTTTTGTAACCAGATAGATGGAAGATTGAGCTCTATATATGTACTATGACTTGAAATGCATTTAAATAAATAAATAAATTTAAAACAAAACAAAACAAAAAAACAAAGGCAAAGGTGCTTCTTCATGCTTTCTTTTCGCTTCTGGGCACTGGATACCTCTATGTTAAAGCCCTAGGGCAGGGCACAGGAATAGATGTAAAAGCACCTGTGCTCTAGGACAGCCCGATAGAGATTAAGGACAACTATTTTGAACTCTATGTCATTGTGGTTTTCACCCAACACAATATTTGTACTATCTATTTGATATTTATGGCTTCTGTTAAACTTTCATGCTAATGTTTATTACTGATATTCTTATACTCATCCAAAGACACATACTATATTATTATTTTCCTTTTGAATTACTAGGCAGTTTTAATTATTGTATTTTTGCCAAATAACTTTTGATACAATTCTGTTCCCTTTGTGTATACTTTGTTTTTAGTTCCTCTTCTGGGGAATGCACATTCTCCCACTCAAGTTCACCTTAAAATTCTCATAATGTAGAATGGAATGCCAAAAAAATGAGTTAATCCAGGCACAGTGACGCATGCCTGTAATCCCAGAAGCTCAGGAGGCTGAGGCAGGAGGATCAAGAGTTCAAAGGCAGCCTCAGCAACAGTGAGGTGCAAAGCAACTCAGTGAGGCCCTGTTTCTAAATAAAATATACAATAGGGCCGGGGCTGGGACTCAGTAGTTAAGTATCCTTGAGTTCAGTCCCTGGTATACCCCCCCACCCCCCAAAAAAAGTGGTTGGCTAAAACATATACAGCTATCAGTTCATCTTCCTTACTTCCCTTACTTTTTAAAATCAGATTCGACTAGAAGAAAAGATAAAAACTCAGCTTAAGCCTTCTGTTTCTTCATTGTCATTTCTAGATTGAATAAAACAATTATCTTTCCTAGTCAAAAATATAACCCCTTAGATAAAATTTTATTGGATTATTCTTAAATGAATACTTCTTCCTCACTCTAAAAAATCTTTGAAAGAACATTTGCTGTGACTGTTTCATTATTTTACTAAAGTTACTCTTCATAGGAAAATTGTAAGGTATTAGCCAGTAGAAAGTATCTATAATTCAATTCATTATGTAATTTTGTTTCTTTGTTTATTAAACTTTCATTAAATGAAGTAAATGAAAATTCTCAGAAACCTGATCCATGAAACCAGTTGGCCAGAGAGGGAAACAACACAGGAAGACATCTAGATGTTCTTCCACAGGTGGCACATATGGCCACCATTTCCATTAATCAACCATGTCAATGGGAGAACATTCTCAAAATGGCTGAACAGATCTAGCTTATGAAGAATATTTTCTGAAATAAACTTGCCAAACAAAACCATTTTTCCCTCTATGAAGTCAATTTTTATATCCATCCACACCATCTGTTCCTCATGAAAATGGAAAATTAGCTTCATGTTGACCTGGCATCAGTTAGTTCCATTATCTCCAACTGTTTCATTAAAAAATTCTGGGGTTTCCTCTACTCAAATATACTAATGTCTTTTATTAATAAAAATTTCATATAATCATCCTTGTGTACTTTACCACATCATTTCTCTCTTCAACATTTTAATAAATAAACTTATTCAATTTTATGGTCTAAATAAGAAATACCTGTTGTATTGATGGTATTATATACATTATTCTCTTCTTCCTGTGAACTATAGATTCAATTTTCCTCAAGCCACACTCAATGGAAACCTAATACATTCTTTTTAGGTTGAATTAAGTAATGGCCTAGTAGTAAAGTATTATATTTTTAAACACTTTACATTTGAAAACGGTTTATAATTTTTCCATAAAATTAACTTAGCAAAAGCTATTCAAGGAACACAACAGATTGTAACAAAATATCTAACATTTGTGAATGAATTACATTAATTTCATTTTTTAGTTGTGTCTGATCTCTTAAAGCCAAGGTTTTTAATAACCAGTCATACTAGAATGGGGAAATTTTTAACTGAAATATGATAAACATACATATTTCTATGAACATATAAATAACTCATTGAATATACAGGATTACTAGCACTTTAATAGGAATTTCCAGTAAATTACTTTTAGTGATCTTTCAATAAAATATGTAAAATCATTAATTTCAGAAGAAATATATTTGTACTACTCGTTAAATTTAAATAAATGTTTGTTAAATATGTGGCAATTCAAAATACATTTTTAAATCACTTAGGATAATGATGAAGCATACATGATCTTTATTGAAACAGTCATACCTTGAGAGTAAAAAAAATGTTGTTTATGCAAAACATAAGGGGAAAGATGAGAGTTCACACTAGATCCACTTGTGGCAATGAGATTCATAGTGACAGGAGGTGTTTAGTCAGCAAGTAAAGGAAACAGGGACCTAGGTAGGCAATCTCCATGCATGTCTAACAAAACTGTCATCATAGATTTGGGAATAAACAACATGTCCCAAAAGGCACGGGGCTTGATGGCAAGAAGTCTGGACCAGCTCCCTGGATATCCAGGCATAGGGGGATACTTAGCAAGGAGTGCACCCTGGAGGTGGGAAGGCTACTAAGGCTCTATCAGGCATAAGAGGTAGGTGGATTACAGCTCAGGAGCCTTGTCAGAACAACAGCACTAAGACTGTAATAGGGACTGAGGGTGTGAAAATTACAGTGTTTTATTTGCTACTTGGAAAGCAGAAAAAAGAATGTCCTTCCTCTAAGTCATTCCATCTGTAGTGAATGATTGCTGATTTTATTTCACACCTTTTTATAATTTATTTCTTCCTGCCCAGTCTATCACAAGAGTCTTCAATCCTCTGATTTTAGTGATTTTATTCCCTAATCAGAAAAGTAACATACCCTCAATTTAGAAATCTTAAGACAATTCAGAACAGAATAAATTCTATTATTTTTAAGCAATGACTATTTCCAGAACAAGCACATCTGTCTTTTAAGACAGTTTATTTAGACCCTTTCTTTTGTTCACAGTTTATACTTCAGCCACATAACTTTGACACTCTAGAGTCTTTCTATTTGTCTGGTTTGACATGTGCGCCACTTTCAGTTCACAAAGCATGTAGCTAAGAAAACAATCCCATCTTCTCTTAATTGTGCTTTTCTCTTCCAGATAATATATTTTACAGATTTTTGTGAAAGTGATGATTTCTAATTTAAATATATTAAATGTGTATATTGGGGAGTACTTTGTTCATGCTACTACTCACGTGTCCCATTGTTATTACAGGATATGCCTTATTGACGGATACACCATTCATATTTCTTTGATGAGTGGACATTTAAATATGTCAAGAGATAAGCATTATCTTTATGGAAACAAAATCATGTGCACAAAGAAAATTTCAAGTCAGTCTGTAAGGGCAAAAAGGCAGCAGCAAACCATGCAAGTCATTTCAGGCTTTTATTCAGGAACAGGATTCATCTGCGAAGGTGGTGGTGGTGGACCCATTCTCCTGGTGGAAAATGAGCCACTGAACAAAGAAAGGGACTGGGTTTTTATAGGTTTATGTTGGGGGGTGGCATAGTGGAGATGTGCCAGTTCCCTCAGGCACTTAGGAATTTGGGGCTAGTTCCATAAATCAATGAAGTGGTCAGTTTTAGTGCCCAGGAATTTGGGCTCAGGGGTCAGGGTCCTGCGAGCTGTGGACCGAGTGTCTCTGGCCTGGTGGAGCACTCTTCCCTTATCTGCAATTAGTCTTAGGGAAACATTCATCAGGGGAGGGAGGGGTGTTAGCATAGAGCTATTTGCCTCTTCCCTCAAGCTACACTGTTTTCAATTCCCATTTCCTATTACAGTCCACTTCGAGTTATCCCAGAGGGACATGACAACTTTGCTGCCTTGCATCATACGCATGCTGGCAAGTCTGAGATTGTATTACCATCCAAGTTAAATGTTTACCATTGCAGAAATGAGGATGTGGACATCATGCATCATGCCAGACCAAACCTAGTCTTTATGGTTGTTAACAACGTGCATTAGTTTCCTATTGCTGCTTAATTAATTATTACAAATGGAGTAGCTAATTATAACAAATAAAGTAGATACTGACTTACTCTCATGGTAGTGGAGTCAGAAGTCTAAAATCAAGTCATAGGCAGTTATGTTCCATTTAGAAAATCCATAGAAGAAGCCATTTCCTTGCATTTTCCAGTTACCAGAGGCCACCAGTAATTGCCTTGTGTCCCCTTTCTCCATCTTCAGAGTGTATTACTTCAGCTTCTCCCCCAGTCATAGCATCTCTTTCTTTTTTTTCTTTTGGGGGGAGGGTTGTACTGGGAATTGAACTCCGGGGTACTTGACCACTGAGCTGCATCCCAGCCCTATTTTGTATTTTATTTAGAGACATGGTCTTACTGAGTTGCTTAGCACCTGGCCATTGCTAAGGCTGGCTTTGAACTCTTGATCCTCTGCCTTCGCCTCCCGAGCCGCTGGTATTACAGGAATGTGCCACTGAGCCCAGCCATAGCATCTCTTTCTAATCTCTGTTACTAACTCTGCCATCTACTTTGTATAAGGACCCTGTGATTACATTGGACTCATCTGAATGATCTAGAATAATTTTCCTACTTTAATTCTTAACAAAATCACATCTATAAACTCCTTTTGAATATAAGGTCATCTATTCCCAGATTTCATTGATTTAGATGTGGACAGTGTTGGGGATTTTAGTTATTATACTACAACATATAATATGCAAATTTATCATCAGACTTATTTTAAACACAAATTAAATACATAAAATAGAATAAAACCCCAAGTTAAAAATAATGTGAACAAAATTCTTAACATTTCTAGTATTTTAATTGTTCTTTGACTTTGATGCTGTTTTTGAAAATACTTATAGTCCAAATCACAACAACTGAGGCCACCTATATTATAGACTAAATAAGTCTATTTTTTGAAGATAAAAAAATTTGCATAGAAAAATAAATCTTAGGGAAAACAAAGAATAAATAATAAGCATACCAATATTAAATGGCCACTAAATGCAAAAAAATTGCAAAAATCATTTTGGTTTGAATCACTTCAATAAAAAGCATTTCATCATCATTTCAATCACAGATAAAAATAATAATCATAAATAAACAAAAAATGTGTCCCAAATTACATAAAAATGTATTGATGGAAGATCATATGCAGAAACACAAAAGAGATTCAGAAATATTTAAATGTCCAAAGCAATACAACTTATTTCCTGTAAGAATTGGAAGTAGCAGAAATAAGAAATAAAGGATGTTTTCTAGACAGTGCTATCAAGCAGGAGGAGGGGTTTAAGACGGAAAGCAATTTGATGGGCACACTTTTGTGTTATCTGTTTTGATGCTGGTTGAATTACCCATGCAACCTGCCAGCTGATATGAATGGTCCCCACTAAGCCTCTTAGCTGGCTCCCTTGTAGCCATCCACTTCCATTCAGAAGCTGTATATACACGAAAACAGCTTCTCTAGAATTCACTATTTCTACCATTTTGACACAAATTAGACACCTTTGCTTAGATGCTCATATCCATGTGGAGTGAGGATGTGAGTTGGTGGGGAGCCCATCTTTTATCTGATTAGCACTTCTTTCTGTCAAGCTCAGTTCTAAAGACATTGGATTTTTCTATAGCTGTCCAGCACTTAGATCCACCGTGTCAAAAGGAGAGGTTTCAAGTGAAGGCAAACTCTTGGTCTGTGTATTAGAGCTCAGTGTTCCAAACAATTCCTGTCAAGACTTTTGCTTGTGACCTTAAGTTTGCCTCAGCAGTCCTTCCAAAAGTTTTAAAAGCATCTGATAATTGTATTGAATCCGGTTCTGTCTTAATACTAGTATGATGTTAATTCCTATAAATGGTCCCTAAGTTTGGATAGCACTTAGCTTCATACATATGGATGATGACACTAACAATGGAACCAAAGATGTGGGGAGCTAGCTCTATGCTATGCCCTTATGACTAGCCATTGTGTGTAAATGGGAAAGGCACAAAGGAAGGAGGAAATATGTGATTGGTTTACTGTTGGTCCCGCCAACGTGATCAGCTCTCAGCTTGTGGACAGAATTCAGGGGGCTTACATGCCTTGCCACACGGACAGCTGTTGCCTATGTGCATTGTCTCTAATTGGCCGAATGGCCCTATAAGTTGAATGCTTGCTCCGCAAATATTCGAGTACTTGCCTTGCCTTGACTCCCTGGTGTGTCTGATTGTCCTGCGGCAGAGGGCTGGGAATGGGCAACCAGTCAGCTCCAACTCTTCCCAACTTCCACTGCTAGGTTAATGTGGGGGTGCCCCTTCGACCCGCTGGCTCGGGACGGACTGCAACCCCCACAAAAGACACGTTATCAGGATGTCATTGATGTATAGGTATCAGTGATGGATGTGGTTTTGAAGGAGTTCATCCATGAAATGGTATACTCACAGAAATACTGGACAACAGGACGATCAGAAGCTAACACAGGAAGAGAAACCTGTCGGAGAAGCTGGGAGTGGAAGAAAATGTATAATATGATATTTTAAAAAATATATATATATTTTTAGTTGTAGATGGATACAATATCTCTATTTTATTTATTTTTATGTGGTGCTGAGGATCAAACCCAGTGCCTCACACATGTGAGGCAAGCGCTCTATTACTGAGCCACAACCCCAACCCCTATAATATCATCTTAAAGAATGTTTTGAATTTTTTAACATTTCTTTTTCACTGCTTTATTGTTTCCTTTTTATTGCTCCTGTGTGTTTTCCAAACCATTATTATTTCTTCACATTGTCACCGCACTTTCAGCCTCACATGCCTGTGTTGTGGCCAATGACGAAGCAATTCATTCATACTCTGCAATAAAGCAATTATGCTTTTATTCATTGCTTGGTATCATTTCTTATCAAAATCTAAGCCAAAGCTTTTTTCAGAATTTTATTTCTCCACTTTTAATTTTAGACCACTGAGTAAATAGATGTACATTTGCAAAATCAAACTTGTCCAGTTCTCTACAAATTCATATTACCAAAATTTTATGTTCACTTTCCTATTTGTGCATACAGATGCATGAACACATGCATCTTTATTCATTTTTCTTTACCTCTGGGAATAATGTGTTTATTATTCCCATTATTTACCATGTCTCTTCACATTGATACAAGATTCATTAATGCATTCAAAATTTTAGGAGGTACACATGGGGCAACAGAGTATGGGCTATGATATAATAATGAAGTAAATATAGAGTTCCTGGTACTAGGCTTCCTAGAATTGTAGAGAACATACAAAAAATGAAAAACAGCCTGGTGAAGGAGATTGTTAGGATGATATTTTCTGTGAGGTTATAAGAGAGGACCAATTTGGAATAAACATTTATGTGGAGACCTGAAAGAAATCTCTCATTTTTTTCTGATGCTAGTCCCTTTATATTACTTTGCATCAGCTTTTTTTTAAAAAAATATTTATTTTTTAGTTGTAGGTGTATATTTTATTTTTATGTGGTGCTGAGGATTGAACCCAGTGCCTCATGCATGCTAGGCCAGCATGCTACCACTGCGCCATAACCCCAGACCGTTGCATCAGCTTTTAATAGATTTAATATACACGTTTATGTCTTATGTGTATTATCGTATTTTACCCAGATTCACATTTTTTTTTTTTTTGGTACTGGAGATTGAACTCAGGGACACTTGACCCCTGAGCCACATCCCCAACCCTATTTTGTGTTTTATGTAGAGACAGGGTCTCAGAGTTGCTTAGCACCTCCCTGTCAGTGTCGGCTTTGAACTCGCGATTCTCCTGTCTCAGCCTCCCTAAGTGCTGGGATTACAGGCTTGCGCCACCGCACCTGGCTTTAGATTCACATTTTTAATCTTTTAATTTGGCTTATGTTTTATATGGCATGTATCAATCTTTCCACAATATAGCCTAATTTTCAAAATTTCTTTTGTGGTCTCTGAACTTTGTAATCATTAAAAATCATTTTCCAATCAACATTTAAAAATAATATTTTATTTAGTATTTTTACTATTTATTTACTTCTTATGCTTAACACATGAATCCACTTGAACTTTACCTTGACATAAACGGTGAAATACTGAAAAATAGATAAACAGATCTGTTCCTTTCCACAATATTATTTAAATAATCAAACCTGTCTGTATTGATGTGAGATTTCATGTTAATTAGAAAATAAACTGCTGTATATTTCAGTCCATTTTGTACTTTCCAGTTGGTTCCATTTAACTGTACGTTCATTATTACTATGTATAAGGTAAGTAATATTTGAATACTACAAGCAATTTTAGTAAACGATTATCAATTCAGTGAAAAACATTAAATAATGTAATCTATATCTAACTTAGCTATGCAAGCCTTATATTCAAACTAGGAAGATGATATTACTAAAAATTTGTTTTGATCAATAAGGATCAAAAGACCTTTCCCATGACAGATTATTTGTTTTGTAATTGTTAGTTCTTTTTCCTAGTAGAGTTCTCATGACCTTTAAAAGTATAGTAATGCCTAGCCAACGCAGTGTGAACAATTCATTGCATGTAGATTTTTTTTTTAAGTAACATTTATGCATAAAACTTTTGTTCTGTTTCAGTAAGTCATTCTAACATATGCTGGTTAAATTCTGTCTTCTTGTTACGGCCTAAATCTGTTTTCATTCAGGTTTGTTGCTTTATGCCTTTAAGCTAAAAAAGGATATTTAAAATCTTGAGAGAAATGATTCACACTCTCTCTGGCAGCTAAAGTTACAATCTTCGCCTCTTGCTCACTCCTTGGAATTTGATGAACTAAAAGATTAAGACAACCATACCACATGTATAAACCAAATGCTTTTAGTTCTCATTCTGACAACACAATTGCTTGTGGCTTCTCATAGAAAAGTCACTCTTTGCTGTTGTTAAAACTGTTTTCATAGACTAAAAGTGATGGGAAGCTGTCTTAAGAACTTTATTCTTTTATTTTTTACGTGATGTTGTACTGAGTTTTCCTGTTGATGAAAATAAAAAAGGTCAATTCTCAGTGACAGATGTAAAACCTATAGCACATACAACTTGCCTCTTGGCTGCTCTGAGTGTCTCCTTGCTGGGACCATAAAATGACAAAGTTTGGAAACATCAAGGAAAGTTAATCGTGAGTCAAGGAGACATTGTGACATGTATCTATGATGTAAGATAAATCTTTCTAAAAGAGGAGAGAAATATAGGGTAGATTTTTTTTGATTGTATGAAAATTACTTTTAAAATTTACTGAATACTCACATTGAAAAGTGAATCATGATAAATTCTCTAGAGAACACTGAAAATAGAAGTGAGGTGGGGTTTAAGATTTAACAGATGGATTCTTTAGCCCATAAACTTTATCACTGAATAATCACAACATTTTATCATGTAATCATTACCCTGTTATAAAAGGGAAATTCCAAGTAATTTATATCCATTTCCAAAGATTGCTACCTGGAATGAGAGAAAAACCAGGGTTATAAATCAGGACTTTCTTGAATGCTAGACTCCTGCTTCATCAAAATGGTGTTGTAAAATAATGTCATCATAGAATCTAGCACAGAGTGTTAAAATCCTAATTTTAGTCTACTGAGGGCAGGAGGATGCTTAGCCACTTTAGGCTGAGGGAATCTGCTTCACAGAGCTTTTATGAGGCAGGATATCCAAGACTGTATGGCAGAACTTGGGATATAAATATAAAATCAAATTTAGCTTGTTTTGTTATTATGACATACTTGTCCATACAGTGAATATTGCAAGGAAGAAACTGTTCCTATCTTTACGGATATTAAATCTTAGGATCTGAGCAAATTTTCTAGTAATCACATAGAAGATTTGATATGATGCTTTTTAAAAACAAAGGTGAATGGTAAAGATAAGAGAAGGGAAAATTCCACAAAGGCTGAGAGATGGTCAGTTCTCTTTAGATAACAGGTCATAAAACTCTTCAAGAATGAAAGAACCTTGAGATAAGAGATTGGAAGATTGGAAAAAGAAAAATTCAATAGGCTATGATAAAGATGTGATGGAGAAAAAACATTAGATATGGGGGAGAATCGTAATCTAGAAATAACATTTCTAAGAATGTTAAGAAAATGAATTTCAACGGAAATGTATAAATATTTCACTGGTATTTGTAAACTAGTAAATGAAAGATGAGTTTGGAAATATTAATTGGGACAGTCAGAGAATGCAGTATGCTAGTCTGGACAGGGACTAGCTAGTGCTATTATCATCAGTATTTCATGCTAGATGAAATATGATTTGGCATGAATAATCCTTTACTAAATTCATTGTTTTGAGATTTACATATTATATTTTTAATGCTTACTGGTTGACAAATCTATGGATAATGGCTAATATTAGCATGCAAAAACTGTATCCCTTAATTTAACAGTATTATCCTAGACATACGCCACATGTGTGTATATATTAACACAAATTATTTCTTTTATCTGTTTATAGTTGCTTTTGACAAGCATACAAAAAGCAATTTTTGTCAGTTTATTCGCACTATGGTAAACTGTGCAGCCCAAAGAAACCTGAGTTATGGAACTATTTTTTAAATCACAACATAATCACCTTCAAGAATTCAGTGGTCCTTTATTGTAGCCCAACTGTTCCTCTAATTAGCACATGATCTTGCATTTATTATACAGGCTCTAGAGGCCTTTGTTTCAATATTTTTAAACAAATTATGCACTAACTGATAAGTCATCATCATTTGCAGCCAAATAATTATGTGAATATAGATGTGTTAAATTAATTGGAAGAAGATAACTAATAAAAAGGAAGGAGAGGACTGGAAATTGTTTTACACAAATCAGGGAAATTTTGAGACAAAAAATTTTTTAAATCTTAAAAGTTATGGACAGTATACATTTTAACATTATGGAATATGTATTTATACTGTATCTTTATTTTCCTATAAAAAAGAAGGAACAAAAATTTTCAATAATAATCTATAAGCCACAGATGCTGCTAATATTTTTATGAAGGGTTTTGTAAATAACTTGCCATTTTGCCAATTTTATGCTTCCTTCTTGTTCTCTGATATATCATTAGAGCAATACTACCTAAATTTCAACATATAAAAATATTGTCTAGGGATCTTGTGAATGTAGATTCTGATTTAGTAGCCTGGAATGAGAGTTTTCATTTCTAATAAGGTTTTAGGTGATGCTTATGTTACTGTCTGAGAACACAATCCATGTAATCAGGTGCTGAAAGACTTTAGTGTTTCCTCTTGAAATGCTTTTTTCTCTGTGGGTTTTGTAGTCTAATTAGTGAATGCTGCTGTTTAAGTCTTCTGAAACTTTGATAAAAATCTACGTGATCCACTTCTTTGGTACCAAAAGCATAGAACAAACCCTTCTCATATCATCCATGTCTATTCTGTTGGAACCACATTTAAACATATTTAGAATGAGACAGTTTCTTTACAAAAGAAACTTCTAAGGAGGCCACCTGTTACAATGCAGGGAAACGTCCTATAACACCCTCCCAGGTTCTTTTCATAGTATCCTCACTACTTTCTTGCCCCTTCAAGTCTGTTGCACTCTTTTAAAATCAAGATCAGATCATGTTGAGCTTTTGCACAATACCACCAAAGAAACCATTTCACTTAGAATGAAGCTCATTTACCTTTCAATGTCCTACTCTGTTATTTTAATCATTTTTCCAAAGTAATATCATTTTCTGCCTATGCTACACTGAATCTCATTATTCTTTGTACTTTTAACTTTCATGTTTGTCTAGGTTTTCATCTATACTATGTAGAGCAATATGATTAGAAAATGTATATTATTTCTCTCGTCAATGATTTCCACTGTACTTAGGGGGAAATGTAGATTCTTTACCATACTTTTTTCATCTCTATGTGAATTTACCTGTCCTTCCAACTTTATCACAACACACTCTCCTTTACTCTACCCCATTTTTCCCTACTGTTAGTTCCAAAGTTATGCCCAATTTCACTTACTCTTGAAAGCCTTCATACCTTCTGTCACTGCCTGTAATCCCAGTGGATAAGTTGAGACAGGAGAACTGCGAATTCAAAGCCAGCCTCATTGCCGGCAAGGCATCAACAAACTCAGTGCGGCACTGTTTCTAAATAAAATAAAAAATATGGCTATGGATATGGCTCAGTGGTCGAGTGCCCCTGAGTTCAATCCCTGGTACTGCCCCTGGGCCAAAAAAAATTCAATCTCGTATATATTCACATAGATTGGTCTTAATACAATGACAACATTTCAGATGATTTTATAGTGAACACTGAAAAAATTGGAAGTGGCACTCCCAGTCACTACTCATCATAATTTTTTTTTCTTGCAGGTGCTACAACCTAAAATGACTTTGTTGTTTTGATACTTGATTGTGTTTATCTTTTATACCAGATTAAAAGCTCCATATACTCTACTTTAACATTGTATTCCTAATAGCTAAAACAGTGTCTGTGATAAGTAAATATTTATGGGCAAGTGCATTATTTTTCATAGGAGAATGACAAAGGCCACTCAAAATTTAAGATAATAGTATGATTCTAGCATAAAGTAATAATTTTTTTCCCATTTCTTTTAGAACTGAAACCAAGTAGGATTTTTTTCTGATATTTATTATAGGAAGAGGAATTAAGTAACCCTAGCATAAATAAGAGAAATCTGTTTCATATTACTCAAGATGGATTTATAACTCAATTGAATATTTGTAAAGTTTTGAGAAAACCACAAAGATGAAAATGAGAATGATTTTCCTATTAAAATCAACAAGGATTAAATATAGCAATATTCTAAAGACCTTATGTAAGGTATGTTTTGGGAATCCCATTTGGAAGATCTCTGAACATTGCTTAATGTATTTTTTAATGAACAAATATTAAGTAAATTTGTTACATACAGGTCGGTTATATGTATTTACCATGGACCAAACTGCTGAATTAAGTAATTATATTAATGGAAACTAATTTCTGCTAATGAATATTTATATTTAACATATGAAATTATATCTTCTTTCTTAAAATTTTGGTTTCATCATATCTTTCTCTTTCTGCATTTCCAGTAAGTGGAATTAGGATTATCATATTGATTTCATGGCACAAATAATTGTGATCTTGTAAAAGCATGTTGTCTTCTATTGCTATTGAGTATGTAAAAATTTTAATATTTGATTATAGCTTTTGTTTTTACCAGTGGGTATCTTGACACTCTTTTTTAAATTCTCCCTTTCTCATCCTTGTGCATCTGTCTGTGCTAGAATTAAGTAAAATATCCTCTCACTTTGATGACCTTTAACTTTCAGTATTAACTTTTGTTTGCTCCCTTATATAATCTTTCTTAAAATATAACCCAGCTATTAAAGATAACTCTCTCTCTTCACACACACATACACACACATATACACACATGTATGTATATAGACAGGTTTTTAAAAAAACCTCAAATATAGCCATGCTGGGCGGTACACACCTATAATCCAGCACAGGATCACAAGTTTGAGGCCAGCGTGGGCAATTTAGCAAATCCCTTTCTTAAAAAAAATAAATAAATAAACATAGAAAGAAAGGAGGCTAGGAATATATGTAGCTTGGTGGTAGAACACTCCTGGTTCAATCCCCAGTATCATGCAAAAAACAAACAATATCTTCCTCAGATTGAGTTGGAAAGGATATAGTCCAACAAATTTCTACTTTATATTATACACAAGTCTGCCAAATGAAGATTTATTTTTTTCCTTTTCTTGTTTCTTTCCTTCCTTCCTTCTTTCATCTATTAATCACTATGCTATATGCCATAAATCATAATTTTAAGCAAGTAAGAAAAAAATTTTTTGAAAATGATCAAATGAAATTTTAATCCAAATGGTTTGGGATAAAGCACTAAACACATGTGGGAAAGATGATCAACATTAAGTTTACTGACAAATTTGTACTTACCTAAGAAATGAAAATATATATCTGGTTCAATTTACTTTTTTCAGTGTGCTTAGTATTATTCATAATTCTGATATTTATTGGGAGTGCTCTTTTGCATTGAAGAGTCATTATTTCTAAATTTTGTTCTTTGGTCTTCTCAATCACAGCAAAACATATAGTATAGTGGTTTATAAAACAAACTTTGATATCATACAAAGCATGACTTTACTCTTAGCTTTGCTCTGTAAAGAATATGAACAAGTTTTTAAATTTCTCTGAACTCCTGCAAATTAATATAATAATTGTCTTTAAGATATATACTAATTTTTTCTTTCATTCAGGATACATTTTTTTGAGACTAATCCTGTCCTTGTACCAACAATTTGTTTTATTTTAAAGTTAAGTGCTATTCCAGACAAAGAAAATGTGGCATATATACACAATGGAATATTACTCAGCCTTAAAGAAGAATGAAATGATGATATTTGCTGGTCAATGGATGGAACTGGAGAATACCATGCTAAGCACAATAAGCCAATCTCAAATAACCAAAGTCCAAATGTTTTCTCTGTTATGCAAATGCTAATTCACAATAAGTGGGGGAGGGGTGGGTAGGGAAGAATAGAGGTACTATGGATTAGACAGAGGGGAAGATGGGGAGGAAGAGGGTATGAGGGCAAGATCAGTAGTGGAATAAATTGGACATTTTTACTCTATGTGCATAAACGATTACATGACTGATATAATTCCACATCATGTACAACCAGAAGAATGAGAAATTATACTCCATTTATGTCTGATGTGTCAAAATGCATTCTACTCTCATGTATAATTAATTTGAGCCAAAAAAAAGTTAAGTACTATTCAATATACATTTTTTATTCCATTCTTCTCCTAATGAACACCTAGGAAGATTTTATCTTGGGGGGTAAAAATAAATAAAGTTGCTATGAATATTCCTGTAAAGTGATTTTATGAGCATGTATATGTAAATAGTTGAGATTATAATTGATGGATGAAATACAGGAATTACTTTAGTTCTATCATTAACTACCAGGACTTTTTATGAACTTTTACAATCCCAATCACAAAGTTTGAGAATCCTGGTTGCTCTGTGTCCCTGCCAGCTTTTGGTGCCATCACCCTTTTATTACCGACAGTCAAGATGTTTATAGTGCTGGCCACTGAGGGCTTTCTTTGCATTTTCCTTATCACATGCTGCTGAGAACATATTGTGGGCTTTTTAGCCACATGTATATATTTACTCTTTTGTAAAGTGTCAGTTGATATCATTTTTTCATTTTAGCTATTTTTTCTACTTATTCGTTAGGAGAAGTTATTTGTGCATCCTCATATAATTTTTGTCAGACATACGTTTTGCCAAATTTCTCTCAGTCTGTGCCAATGTCTTCCTGTTCATTTCTTTAATGATATATTTTGAAGAACAACATCTTTTTAATTTTGATAAAGTCTAGCACATCACTTTTTGCAACTATTTGCTGTTACTGCTTTCTGTGTTATGTCCAAGGAAATTACTCTCATTTTAGGAAAATATTCTTCAAAATATTATTCTAAAACACTGATAATTTCATTTTTTTAAATTTTTAAGCCTATGATCCATCTCAACTTTTGTATGATTCAGTATTTTTTCCTGAATGGATTTTCAGTTATTTGTTATGGTTTCATTTATTGAAGGGACTTTTCTTTTTTGCTTTTTGGTGCTGGGGATCAAACACATGGCCTTGTGTATTCTAGGCAGATTTCTACCACTAAGCTGCATCCACTGTCCTGACTCTTCTGTCTTAATAGGGATAACTTTTATACTTTTCTTGAAAAATCAAATAAAATCAATTTTTTGAGTGTTTCTGGGCTATTTCATTCAATTGATTGTTTTTTTTTATTTTAATTTTTACTTGTTCTTTTTAGATATACATGACAGTAGAATGTACTTTGACATACATATATGGAGTATAACTTATTCTAATTAGGATCCTATTCCTGTGGTTCAACATGATGTGGATTTAAACTGGGGGTGTATTCATATGTGAACATTGGAAAGTTACGTCTGATTCATTCTACTGCCTTCCCTTCATTCCCCTTTTTCTGATCCAGTGAACTGTTATTCCCCACCCTCCCTTTATTGTGTGTTAGCAACCACATATCAGAGAGAACATTCAGCTTTTGGTTTTTTGGGATTGGCTTATTGGTATATTTATAAGTTCTTGGTCTTGTGTCAAGCTATATTATTTACTATGTCTTTGCAGTAATTTCTGAAGTATAAGATGTGTGAGTTCTTCAACATTGCATATGTTTTTAAGCAATTGTATTAGATAGTCTTGAGTCCTTTACATATTCAGGAACATTTTCAAAGACTTGAGAATTTTTAATGAGATTGCACTGAATTTATAGATCACTTTGGAAATAACACTTCTATATGAGATGTCTTTGAATACTTGGTTACTTTTTAAGACACTATTCATTTATATGTTCTTTCATTTTCTTCTCTGTATGTTTTAATGTTTTCACAGTACAGATTTACAGTAAAACTGTTGCTGAGATTATCCCTCCACATACTGTTTTTGATACAAATTATATTCTACTTGCTAGTGACTAAAGTAAAAATTAAAATACATCTGTGTCCATTAGCATTGCTAAACTAACTTAATAGTTCTAGTAGTGAATTTATCCTGAAGGTTTTGGTAAAGATTGTGTGACCTGCAAATATAGTCATTTGTTTTCCTTTCTTCCTTCCCTCCTTCTTCCTACCCAATCCCGTTTTTTTCATATAATCCTCCTTGTTTTCTCCTCCTTTCTTTCTTCCTCTCTTTCTCTAATTCTTTTATTTATATTAAAATTAATAGAAACTGCAATACGTTGTAGAAGAGCGGTATTCCATATATTAAGGGGAAAGTGTTCAACATCTGAAAGTAAGTTCAATGTAAATACTTTGTACATATCTTTGCAAGAATGAGAAAGTTTCTTTATATTTCTATTTATTTACGAAATGCAATCAAGACTAGGTGTACTACTACTACTACTACTACTACTACTGCCACCACCAGGGATTGAACCCAGGGGCACTTTACCACTAATCTTCATCCCAGCCCCATTTTTATTATTATTATTATTTTTATTTGGAGACAGGCTGGCTTTCAACTTGCAATCCTCCTGCCTCAGCCTCCTGAGCCACTGGGATTACTGGTGCATACCACAGCACCCAGTTCTTTTTATTTTTGACCAATGCTAGTTCTTTTTTTTTTTTTTTTCTTTTAATCATTGTTAAAATTTTCAAGTCTTATCTGGTCATGATGTATTATTCCATTATGTATTGTTGTATTAAGTTTAAAAATGATTAAAGATTTTATAATTCATATCTATGAGGAATATTGTTCTGTCATTTGTTTATTTTGTAAAGTTATATGAGATTTTTCTGGATGAAATAGCACAGGCCTGTAATCCCAAGGACTCAGAAGATTGGGGCAAGAGGATTCCAAGTTAAGGGCAGCATCAACAATTTACTGAGACCCGGGCTCAAAAAAAAAAAAAAAAAAAAGAGAGAGAGAGAAAATAAATAAAAAGGGCTGCGGATGAAGCTCAGTGGTAAAGACGCTGGGTTCAATCCCCAGTATTGAATGAATGAATGAATGAATGAACAAATAAACAAACAAATAAATAAGTTGTAGAAGATTTGCATTATAGTGGGCTTCAAAATCTGACTTGGGACGTATTCCTTCTGCCTTCTGTAAGAATTTCTGAACATACGAATACAGAGATTTGTGTCATAATTTTTTCTTATTGTACTTACAATAGACTTTCTTCAGTTTTCATTTTGTTACTTTCTCAAAGAGAAAGTTAACCAATTCTTTTAATATAATAAAATAGATTGATAAATTCTGAAGTGCTCCTTCAGCTCAAGTCACACATATTATGTTGTAATTTTATTTTCACTAAACTGTTGTAATTTCTACTTTAATTTTTTCTTTGATCTAGAAATTATTTAGAATTGTTTGATTTTCAAGTACTTAGCTCTTTTATAGCTGTCTTATGGCTATTATTTTAAAGATTAATCTCATCATTAACAGATAACAAGTTCTGCATAATTTCAGTTCTCCTAAATTTATTTAAACATTATTCCATAGCAAGCAGTCTATGTTGATACATATTCAAGGAGAACTTGAAAATAATAGAGGTCATTGTTGTACAGTTCTATAAATTTCAATTCAAGATATTTATGCTACTCTGTTCTGTAACATCTTTTAAATTTTTTTCTATTTTTCCCCATAAACAATGTAATATGGATGTTAAACTTTCTGACCTTCATTGAGGAATTATCATCTTTTCTGTCAATTTTTTCATCATAACTTGAAACTCTTACAATAGGTAAATTAATTTAAAATCCTGACTTCCTGAAGAATAGAACATTTTTATCATTATGTGGTGTTTTTCCTGTCCTTCAGCTTTCTGTTTGAGAATCTTTTGCACCTGGTATTAGTATAGGCATCTGAGACTTCTTATACTTAATGGTTACATGATACTTTTTCATAAATTTTCTTTCACTGTATTTTTTTTCATTTTTCAAGTACATAGTTTTTGAAAACCTATTGTTGAAGCTTACTTTGCATCTATCCATTCCAATCTTGGCTTTTAATTGTTTTGTTTAGTCTATTAACATGTAAAGTAAGCATTGAGATAGTTTGATTTATGAATGCCATTTGTTTTAGACTTTCTTTTTATTTCTTTATTCCTGCTTTTGTATTTTTAGATTATTTGCAATTTTATGTGATTCCAGTATTGATGTATCTAACTTACTTAAAACTCTCAAATTATTTTTTGCTTGTCTTATGTGAAAAAAATTATTTTTTGTAGTTGCTATAGAAATACATTAGTCAGGGCTCTCTAGAGGAACAGGACCAACAGGAGGTATGATTATCAAAAGGAGACTTGTTCCATTGGCTTACTATTGTTTTAAGTCATGCCTAGTGGGTCTGCTCAACAAGTTGGGGTCCCAAGAGGTGAAAAGGAGTCTTCAAGGAAGATGAATTGGGGTCTCATGGGACGAGGTTTTGGGGTGACAGTCTGTGGAGTCACTCCACCCAGACTCCGGGAGTAGGTAGGACTGCTCTGCAGGAGTGAGACGCAGAACCCATTTATTCCAGAGAGTACAGAGGCTTATATAGGGTCCTTGGGCCAATCATGGCCCCGAGGCCACAACCAATGAGGCATGCTCTGAGGGGGCCATGCGGTTTATCAGCATATAATGGGAAAAGAGGGAAGGGAGGGGTTGAAGGTATAGGGAGTGCTCCTACAGCTTACACAAACAGAAGGTGGATAGTCATATGGTGGTCCACAGGCTAGAGAGATAGAGGAACCAGTAGCTGCGTAGTCCAAGATGCTGAAGCCTCAGAACAAGAGGGCTCAACATTGGTACCCCAGTTCAAGACCAAAGGCTTCTGGAAACTCCTTGGAAAATCACTAGCAGAGTCTGTTTTGGAAAAGTGAAGAAGAAAGAGTCCTATATCCTCAGGCAGCAGCAATCAAGAACCCATTCAAGAAAAATAGAGCTGTCATCTTCTGCTGCTTCCTTGTTCTTCCAAATTTTATTCCATCCAAGCCACCATTCTATTGTATGATGCTGCCCATGCTTAGGGAGGATGTCCATTCAGTTCACTATCCTACATGCCAATCATTCCTAGACATACTCTCATTGACACACCCAAAAGCCTCCTGATTTTTGGCATCTATTAATCCAAACAAGTTGACAACTCAAATTAATCATTACAAGATTACTATAAAAATCTAAAATTTATACATTTTATTAGAAATTAAAAGATCAACAATTTTCCTAAATGTGGAAACCTTCTGGTATTATTCCCTCAGTTATTTTCATTTGTTATATAATTTATTCACATATGATATGTGAGCCATTCTAATGGCCTTTGTTTCTTCCTGAATACCCTAAATTCCACCTGCTATCAAGTCAATCTAAACAACCTTCTTTAAATTGTCCTTTAATGTAGGTCTATTACCAATAGATTCTGATGTTTTTGCTTTTTTCTATAAATATATTAATTTCACATTTGTTTTTGAATAATATTTCCACCTGGAATAAATTCTGCCTTGTATATGTGTGTCTTTCACATTTCAAGGGTGTTGTCCCACTGTCTAATGATTTCTATTGTTATTGATAAAAAGTGGGTAGTCATTTGAAACAATGTTTCCCTGAATATTATGGGTTTTACTGTAACTATTTCATAATTTCTTTTTTCCCTACTCTCTTTTCTTACTGATATAATGTGATGGTAATGATGGGGCCCTTCTTATCCTTCTCTTTTTTCTCCTTCTTTCTCCATTTCCTCCTTTTCCTTGACTTCCTCCCCTTTTTCCTTCTCCTTCTTGCTTTTTTTTCCCTCTTCTTCCTCATGTTTGAGCTCATTAAAAAAAAAAATTGAAGAGTGCCTCCCATTTTTATAATCAGGCTCACTGATTCTTTAATCATTCATCTTTTTTTTCCAGTTGGTCAGTCAATTATATTAGTTTTATAATGTTTCTGGAAATATTCGATACAAATGTATTTATTAAGTAGTACATTTATTATCTAACAGTATGTACTCTAGAAGTTTAGCAGGGATCTCATCGGGCTAAAATTAAAGTACTGCAGGGCTGCATTCCTTTCAGGAGTCTCTAAGGAAGAATCTGTTTAGTTCTCTAAAGTCAGCTTCAGTCTTTAGTTTATGTTGTCATTCATCTTTAAAGACAGCAACAGTCAACAGATTCATTGTGTCTCTCTGCCATTTCCCAAAGGGAAATCTGCCTTTCTAATCTCATTTCCCTTTTCACCTAAATGTTCTTGTGATTACAGTGGGACTACTGAGTCAATCCAGCATAATCTCTCCATTTCAAGGTCTTCTTGCAAATTCACACTTCCAAGGTTTCTTTTCCCATGTAAAATATCTTATTTACAGATTCAGATTTTGAAATGTGAGGATCTTTTGGGGGTGTCTAACAACAGCAGTAAGTGAAAGTTTTTCTTCAGATGTTTGATATTTTGATTCTAAAGTTTTCATTCAGAGTTTTATCATGAGTTTTTTTTTTCCTGCTAGAATTTCCTATATTTTCTCTTTCTATGGGCATATAGTCTTTTTAATTAATAATCATGGTTATAACAACTGCCTTGATTCCAATTATCATATAAGAAGGAAAAATCTGTGGTTAGTCTCTGAACATTTTCCTCTTGAGATTGAGTCATGTTTTTCTATTTCTTCATGAGCTAAATAGTTCTAGGATATGTGATGGTTAATTTTAAGTGTCAACTTGATTAGGTTAAGGATTCATCAATAGGTGCCAAAGAATTTTTTTTTGGAGGGGGGTATGTCTGTGAGGGTGTTTCTGGAAGAGGTTGCCTTTGAATCCTACGGAGGCAGGAGGCCTCATCCCATTGGCTGAATGCATGACTAGAACAGAAAGGCAGAGGAAAGGCACATGCTAGCTCTTTCTGCTGGAGATGAAGTACATTAATTTCTTCCCTTAAGCATTAATACCCCGGGTATTAATCCTTGAAACCTAAAACCTAAAGGATTTACACCACTCCCCCCGCCCCCCCCCCACCAGTGCATTTTATGAGGGAGGAAGAGGGGCCTGGTTTACAAATCCAAACTTGGACAGCCAGTGCACTTCAGCCCTTTTTTGAGATATATGAGAAGGATGATGGTGAAGAAAAATGATGCCAGATGTCAGAAATTTGGCTAATGCACTTGGTTGTACACTTTACTTACTAGGGCCAGATGTGCATTATATATCCATTTGTGGCCTATAGCCAATGTTTTGCTAGTGGTAAGTAAAAGAAATACAATTTGGAAGTCATTTGGTGAATAAGAATAGGTAACGAAGAGACTCCTTTTTCTCTTTTTCTTGGACATTGGAACTTCAGACTCTACTGCATTTGCTCTTGGGGATTTGTACCAGCAGCACTCCACATTCTCTGGTATTAAGCATGAATCTGGAAGTCATACTATTAGCTTCACTGATTCTGAAGTCCTTGGACTTGCACTATGCTACACTACTGGCTTCTCTGGTTCTTCACTTTGTAAACAACCTGTGCTGGGACACAGCCTCTATAACTAACAGAGGGTATACAAGTATATCCTGGACATTTCCATTTCCATTGATATGTGTGTGTGTGTGTGTGTGTGTGTGTGTATTCTCCTCCAAACAATGTTGGTTTTGTGTATTTGCATTTTATAGCAATTAATTTGTACTTAATAGCAAGCTTTGTATCTTGTGCACAAGTTTAAAAGTCAGTCCAGTGATTTTAACTTTTGTTGAGCTGATTACAGTATGCTCATGCACATGGATCATGTGTCCGGTGGAGATTTAAGAATGCATTATGCCCATAATTTATAATATCTCATCTCTTAATCTGTCAGTTTTTAGAATTCCTCCATCACTTTAAAAAGGGATTGGTTGTCCCAAATTTTGTCCTCTTGTACTTTAACACAAAAATACTGAAGATTCTTCTCAAAGATTTATTTGCCTTTTAATCTTAAAGAGTTAATATATAGATGAACCAACTAAGGCTATTTCTTTTTTCCAAGTGCTTACTTCTAGTCAATATCTTCACTTTTCTTTTCTCACTCATTTTTTGTTTGTCTACTATCTTGCACAGAATGAATTATTTTTATTTGCAGGGGAGTTGGTACAATAGGAACATAAAGGTAATATTGTGAGAGGAATGTTAAAATTTCCAAATTTATGTCCTAAGTTTTTATTTTCCTTACTTCCAAGTTTACTCCTAGTGAATTTCCAAAGTTTAGATAGGAATCATCATTCTTTGCTCAAAGTCTAAGTGAAAATCCATTTTTATTTCTACAATAACTTGAACATTTTTAAAGATATCATCAAACAGAAACATTGATGTGGCTCAACTCATGTCATGTATTCCTTTTTCTTAAAGACTTTGAAGCCAGGTATAAATATAATCTCATTCATTCATTCATTCATTCATTCATATAACTAATATTTACTCAGCTTTACCTACATGTAACATTTGTATTTTTCAGTAAAGAAAATATACAGGTGACTAAAAATGACATGATCCCTGCAGCTTAATGGGGAAAAGAAAATTTAGAACACAGTGTCAAACAAACAAAGAAAGCTACAAAGAGGAGCAGTATGCAGATAAGAGGATATATTAGAGGAACATCATTTAAGAATGGAGTCTAAATGTACTCAGGGTTTCCTGAGGAAGCACCTTTGAACTGAAATCTGACAGAAAGCAAGATATAACAAGCTGAAGATTGTGTGCAATACATGAGCAGTGAGAGAAAATTTTAGACAAAATAACTAACCTGGAATATTTAAGATGGTCCTGAGAAGAGGTCAGAATAGCATGCAGTGAAAACTTAATGGTCAATGAGATTTGTGAGGTACATAGAGACTAGATGATCTGAGGGTTTACAGGCCAGGCTAAGTATTTCAGTCTTAGTCTTCAGAGCAATAGATTTCTGTGTAATTCTTGTGCTATATTACCACAATTAGCTCTCATGACATTCACAGGTTGACAGTATAAGTTTCCTTTATCTTTACATAATTCAGAGTAAGTTTTCCCTCATATAAATCGTGTCTATTCTAAATTACAAGAAGTTTAGTATCATGTATAACAAAATAGAACACATCGATGTAAAAATTTTGCATGGAAAACAAAAAAAGGAAAATAGTTGAACATGTTTGTGTTCAGTAGGCCTGATATTTTTAATGTTAATTTGAAGTGGCTAATGGTTTGATGAAGGATGATCCACACACATAATATTTTTTCATTTTGTATATTTAAAGCATAATGATAAAGTGTACCTAAAAAAATTAATGGCATATGTAGAAGTTCCAAAGGCTGCAGTGTCTTACAAATTCATAGTTTATGAACTCACTGGATAATGGTCGTATCTTTATCATGTGAGAAACATTATTAATTTTGCATGTTTGTTGTTGGGGAAATACAGAAACAATAATCACAAATATATGTTGGTAAATTGAACCTATTGCAATCATATTTAGTAATACTTCTTGTTTCTGAAATGTCAGGGCAGATACCTAAAAATTAACAATATCTATATTTAACTAGATATAATAGAATTTGTGCTTGATGAATATTCTAATATTTTAAGATCATTTAGAGATCTGTTTTAAGTCTAAATGAAATGTATACTGTTGTGAAATACCAGAAGAAATCCAGCTGTATTCCAATCCCTCTTCAATCTATCATCACAGAAAATATTGACTCTTTTTCCCTGAGACATGCAGCTGTCAACTATCTAACTATGAGTCTAGATTTACATTATAGTTTTATTTCCTACCTATTCATTTTCATCTAAAACACTTGTTCCATGAAACAGCTTTTGCTGTCTGAAAAAGGAAAGCAGGATATGCAGTCTCATCAAACCTGTCCATGGATGTACATGAGCACAGCAAATAACATTTGCTAAATTCAAGGGAATATATTTCTACTTTTAAGAAATGGCAAAATCTCTGAATATTCCTGTGCACTATTAAGATCATATGCAACCATCCCACTAAGATGATATCTATTGTGTGGCAATAGTCATAAGAATCCAGCACCCTCCCCCCACTATAATATCCATTATATATTCAAATACTTCCAGTAAGCATGTGCCTCTCTTGGACAGTAAACCAAGTAACAAAAGCCCTAAAAGGCTATGCAGACTTAAAAGTCTTTGGGCAACTTAAAAAGGTTTTGTATGTAGTAGTGGAAAGAATATATGAGTAATGGTATGAAACACTACAGTGATAATGAAATCCAAAATGTAATGGCTCAACAGATTAAAAATTATTTTTTTCTCTTGAAACAATTCTTGGTGAGTGGTTAGAATAAAGGGAGCATTCTCTTTCATATGGTTTTATAAAAATATGGTCTATGTCTCAGAACTCCATCATCCTTTGGGATCACATTTCATTAGGTCCAGTCATTATACAGGAAAAAGTCTTCTCTGTCTCTCTTATTTTAATAAAAATATGCCATAATAAGAACAGTTTACAGTTTTACATTCATTATTCTGAGCACTTATATAACTAGATATTCATGAATTTTCTGCTGAGGGTAATTATTAAACTGTTTATGCAATAATTTTTTCTTCATTTCATTTACTTTCTAAATGGAATTGCAATACATTGGATGTTTAGTGTCTTGATTCTATCATTTTATTATATTTTCTCTCTTCTATTTTCCTTTTCTTGTTATCTTTTATCTGGTAGAGAATTCATCTTCATTCTTCTACCTTCCTACCTGATACTGAAGTATTTCATTTTGTTGTTGTTTGGATTTGATTTTCCTGTGCTGGATATTGAACATGCAGTGTGAGAGCACAGTCATGGAGCTACATCCCCAGCCCTACTCATTATTTTTTATTTATTTTATTTTTAGTTCTTAGAAGTTCCTTTGATTTTTTTGATTTTTCCTTCTTATAGCATCTTCTATTTGATTTTCTCCTCAGAACATTCTCTTATAGATAAAGCTGTAACTTTTTTCTATTATTTTTTGTCATCTTTTTTCTTTCTTTTTTTAATGTTGCCTATTTTATCAGAGTTCTTTGCTGCTGTTTGTTTTGTTCACTGGCTGGTATATAAATACTTTCCTCAGAAGTCTAACAATCCTGGGACTCATACACATCCAGTAGTGAAACAAGAAAGACTAATAGAAATGTCTACTAAGATGGAAAAAAAAATTCATGTTTAAACAGAATTTTCATTCTTAAAATATATCCCAAATCTAGTAGTGCTTAATGCTAAAACATGGATGAAATGAGCATATTTATTTACACATGAAACCTTGGAGCCTGACTTATAACACATCTACTTAATTGTATCCATCTATAACAGAATTGTAGGTTGAAATTTAGTAGCTGGACATGGGGTATATGTCCTACTTCCCTTGATTTCTGGGTGATGGTGTGATTAATGCTTCTCAAGGGAAGGTAAATGAAAATGCCATAGTATACACTTACATGTATCTGTATAGATAAATGTAGCGGGGGAAAAGAGTGAAGTCAGAATTTTTTTTTAAAAAAAAAGCTTTAAAATTTTTATAAAAAAGAAAAAAAATCCAAGGAGTTGATAACATTATAATTTTTGCACATATGAATTTAAGCAAGTATATAAGTATATTGGTAAGTAGAAGGAAACTATTACATAACTCATTTTAAGGGACAATTAATTTTAGTTGAAAGCTATATACCTAGATTAGATTAAATTTTAAGAATATATTACAGGAATTTTAAAATAAACCAGTCTTCTAAAATGTCACTCCTTTGATATCTTTCTTAGCTAGAGAGATCCACAAAAACTAGAGCTTAAACCTAAAAAAGAGAAATGTGGGCTCCTGAAAACATTTGATAAATAAAAATGATAAATAAAATTTGATAAATACAAATGATATCAAGCAACTTCAGAATAAAAGTGAAGAAAATAGCAAAAGAACTGGAGCATTCTGGATGAATAATTAGCCTGGATTTGAACAAGAAAAGGAAAAGCTTATCAAGAGGAAAACAAGTACAGGTAGCAGTGAGATTGTATGGTCGTCTTTAATAGTGCCTTGTATATTGAATACAGTCTGTTTATTGTCTAAAACAGTTGCCTGAGACTTTTGTCAGTATGAAGAATTAGCAATAGGTATATTGAAAAACAAACAAACAAAAATCAATTTATTATAGAAAAATGAACAGGTTGAAGGACTAAGTAAAGGTAAATATGAACATAGTGAATTCCTTAATCCAAAGAAAATGATATTTATGTGGTTATAAGTGTTTAAAATTGGTTTATCAAAAAGTATAACAAATATTGGACAGAAATAGAGAAAGAGGGAATCTGGTCGTGTATGTGAGGTGATTCAAACCTAATGACTGGTCAAGAGATTATGCTTAATGATGTCAAATAGACAAGATAAGCATTGTTGCTAAATAGTAAAAGTAAATATATGAAATGAATAATAATAAAATAAAATGTAAATAAATATAGAAATCAGTATTTTAACATAAAAGGAGATTTTACTAATATCCTATTAAGAGTTTGTTCCTGGGGCTGGGGTTGTGGCTCAGTGGTAGAGCGTTTGCCTCGTATGTGTGAGGCGCTGGGTTCGATCCTCAGCACCACATTAAATAAATAAAGATATTGTGTTCATCTATAACTAAATAAAATATTTTAAAAAAAAGAGTTTGTTTCTTATTTTTTAAATGTGATCATAGCTAAATTTAAAACATGTTTAGCTGGGTTTAGTGATGCACACCTTTAATCCCAAATGACTCAAAGTTTTGGGTAGGGGGATCACAAGTTTGGGGCCAGCCTCATCAACTTATCAAGACCCTCCTCAGTTTAGCAAGCGATGTTTCAAAATACAAAAATAAAAAGGTTGGGGATATAGCTTAGTGGTAAAGTGCCCCTGGATTCAATCCCCAGAACAGAAAAATAAAACATATATTTAAGTCATTCTAGATAATGTAGTTTGTGCTTCAAAAAATGGCTTAGAGAAAAGTAGATACCTAATCTACCCCCATTACTCAATGGTTCCAAGAAGGACGCTGTCAAACTTGCTTTCTATTCTGAATTTTAGTTAATTACCCCCTCTATGGGATATGGAATAAGAGAACACTAACAGATTCTCCAAATGTGGCTAAGACACCATGCAGAGAGCCACGGCCTTGACAGGAGGAATAAAGAATGAAGTTAAATTATTTCCAAGTTGTCAGGGACCTGAATTAGAACTGGAACAGATTTTTAAAGTATGAGCCAAGAAGCTTTGTGGGTTTTAGGCTGAAGTTGATGGATCGTAGTGGCCAATTCTCTCTCACTTCCCTCAGAGTTCTGTTTATGGTCAGAGGATGATAAAAAGGGATTGAATGCTTGACTATGAATATTTCATCACATATTACATATATTATTGCATATATTAAAGGTGTACACCATAATGTCTTGATGTACATATACACACTGAAATGGTAACTATAGTTAAGTAAACTAACATGACCATCATCCTACCCTATTGTCCTTATTTATATATTTGAAGTTAATTTAGTATAGCAGAAGTATATTACAGCTTGCTGGTCAAATCTGGCCTACTGTTCATTTATGGTCATTTATATTTTCAACAGAGTGAAAAAAAATTGGAAGAAAATATTTTACAATACTTGAAAATTATATAAAACTCAAATTTTGACATCCATAGATAAGGTTTATTGGAACACAGTTATGTCCACTGACTGACTTCTTGTCTCTGGCTGTTTTTATGCTCTTGGAGCACACTTGAGTGGTTGCCAAAAAGAATGTATGGACCACAAACCTAAAGATGGCTACAGTACCCTTTACAAAACCTGTTTGTCCATATTTGTATTGAAAGAAAATATATGCAATTGAGACATTTACCTTTTTGATTCTTTCAAACACAATTCCAAAACAGGAATCCAGTCATTGTGAAAAACACTGGGGTTTCTGAGCAAGCTATGAAAATTAATTTCAACAAGCCTTAAATCTTAGTTTAAGCTGTCTCTGTCATTTGAAAAAACTATTCCATAGGTACAAACAAAGCTCACCCCAAAACAGATCTAGTTAGTTTAGGAGATAATTAAATTTCCAGAATATTTGCTGGACCAACTCAGATTCCAAAAGTTGTTATTTATGAACTGTGAAGATCAGACTGCTGTGATGGGCTACAGAATTTTCTTCAGGGGAAGAGGAAGAGCAACCTGAGAAGCAAAGCTAGAATAACTAGCACTTTTTTGGTGTGGATATGCTGTGTGCCTGGACCATTTTGCAACTATTAACATTTTTTTTCTTCCACATAGTAATAGTGAGTCTTTAGTCAGGGTTTTAAAACAATCAACCAAGAATTCAGTTGCAGAAGAGTCCCTTGAAATAGTAATAAACACTATATGAGCTTTGGAGACTCTGATTTAGTTTTCTACAAATGTCCAAAGTATCAAACTGTCCAGACTGAGCTAACATGAGAACCAATATGGTGTTGCTCAGTAGCAAGGCTCATAAGTAAATTGAAAATGCGTACATTGGTTTTCTTATATACAATGATTTTTAATGGACCCTGAAAAAAATTTTTTCAGATTATCATAATCCTTCATATAGCATACGTTTAAAATGACTTATTTCTCACTTTATCTAGCTTACCATTCTTTTTCTTTCATGAAAGGAAACCGAGTACAAAACCCACTAGGACATCTCAATTCTGCAGAAAATGTATGTAGACCAAATTAGAAATGAACATATTAGAGGATGATTGATTAAGGAATTGTTGCCAGGAGTCTGAATAATGAGTTCGAATCTGCCTCCTCCTATGAACGTCTGTTGGATGTTTCCAAACTAACTTGTTCCTCAATAAACCACAGGTAATGCCTAGTAGAGTATGTCTCCAATGAGGACACCACACAGCTATCTATGCTTTCAGTAATATAGCATACTGCTTTTGGCCCTTCCCCCACCACCACATCAGGTGTTTTCAATCAGAAGGCTATGGAGATGAACGCACACACACACACACACACACACACACACACATACACACTGATTGCTCACGTATTTAGCAAAAGTTACTCTAGTCAAGGTAACATAATTAAAAAGTGGGCCCATATTTGTTTAGTGCTATTATAATGAAGATGTGTTAACGGAAGAGGAAATAAGTGTTTTGACATCTGGTATTGCTATCTCCAGAGTTGTCAATTCTTTCTATTACCTGAAATCAACTATAAGGCAAATATTGAAGTCAAAGAAAATGAAATTTAGGAAAAGACATAGTAAAAATGAAAGAATTATACTTGAAAATTCCCAAAATATAAAACAAATATATTAATAATGACATTTATATATTGTGAGCAAAAATTGCTTAAGAAATAGTCTTTGAAATTATCCCATAGCATATATAAAACAAGATATATCTCTTGTGTCAATGGTAAATAAATTAATATGTACATAAAATTATAGACTATATTTTTATAAATTTATTTATGTTTAATCACTTTGACGTATAACAGACTGAAATTTTTAAGGATTTCTAACTTCTTATTATATTTCTATGAATAGTACTATGAATTTCAAAAATTAATATGCATCCATGTATGCTCACATATTTATATATTATATGTGTTATCCCATCAGTATACCCTTAACTTTATTGTACTTTACTCCCATAATCATTTTAAAGAGAAATCATGTATTTTTTTTTCATTTTAATTTTGATTCAAATTTATCAGTCATAGATATTGAGATATATGATTATAAAGGTTTGCATTTGTCTCAACCATGTTGATTTTTTTCTAATTTTAACTTTTAGAGTTTCTTTTGTGAGTTTTGTAATCAAATGTGTCCTCTTAATAAGTAAGTTTATCATATACAATGTAAAATATATGTATTATCATTTACTTGTTATTTTTAAAAATGTTTCATATTTTCTGAATGTTTTCTATATATTGCTATGTGTTGCCCCAATTACTAAATCTTACTTTTTCCCTTTATAATTTGATAGATAAAAGGTTTTGTTTTAGTAAATTGGAGGACATAGATAAGCACCAATTTTATTTTTTTAATCTTTCTATGTCCAAAAAGAAATATTATCAATGGGTTTTTTCTTTCTTTCTTTCTTTCTTTCTTTTGTTCTTGTTTCTTTATGGTACTGAAGATTCAACCAAGGGCTTTTTGAATGCTGGCCAAAAGATTAATCACTGAGAATACCCTCTACGCTCAGGGGATCTTCTTAAATAAAAAAGGAAAACATCTTTTATAACCTTCTTCTCCATCTTCCTTCTACATTGCCACTCAAAATTAAGTCAATGTTTATTATTTTGCTTTTTTTGACATGAACTTGTGCTTTACTTTTAGTCCAGCAGTGTTAAAAAATACTTTTAAAAAAACAGTATAATAATGTCGATTATTTAAAATTGCTTGCATGTCTAAATTCGTTGCCTTTTCTAAATTGCTTCACCGCCACTTATGTTTCCATTTTTGAGATATAACTACTTATTGACAGGGTTTAACTATTCTAGTTGAAGTTCTGTAATCAAAGGTATTCCTTAGATAACAGAAAATCAAATTTTTTGTTTTCTTCAGTTTTAAGTACTAACTTGCCTTAGTACAGAATGAATTGATCTCAGTTCTTGTTTTTCAGAAATCCACAAACCCTGCATCCTTGGCTTCTTATCTAAGATTTCTAAGAAGTAGTTTGAGGGAAGCAATTACTCTTCATCTTGTTTCACCCATTACTAGATTCTTCCTCAATGAGCTTCTGGGTTAGTAAAAGATTATTTAAAAATTTTAAGTTGGATAATTTTACCAAGTTAATTAATCTGCCTATATATTATGTATGATGAAAGACAGAAATGCATGTGCATCTTTCATCTTCTAATTTTTTTTTTCCTGTGCATTTCTCAGAACAAGTAAATCATCAGTTTCAACTAAGGAAAGATTATTTAAAATTTGGATTTCTTGTTGCTGATGTTGCTATTTCTTTCGGTGAGGATTGCCCATAATCTCTAAGCTGGATTTTCATTTTGCATATTTCAAGATGTATTCCTAAATTATTATTTCATTTTTCCTAAAATTTTTCCTAAATTATGTGAGATATTCTTCACATAAATTCTGAATGCCCATGATTTGCTGTATGTTATTATTCTGCTCTTTGCTGTTCCTGGTTATGTTTGCAAATTATACAATGCCACGCTCATCTTAATTTCTTTCATAAATTCCTTTTTCATCATTTCTCTTCCTTTATCACTCCTCATTTTAAAGAGAACAATTTTTGAGAATTCCTGAGAGAACGAGTAGTTTCAGCCTGCACTTCTGTTTTATTTTTGTTGCAATACCTCAGCACATTTTATTCATCTCCGTGCTGTCTGGCATTTCCCTTTTTCCCTTTTTCTCCTCTGAGCTTGCAAAAGAACTATGCAGAATTAATTTTGTTGCTCCGCTTTTTTTTTTCCCTAAGTTTATTCCTCTTTCAAGAGATATAGTTCTATTTGCACCTGATATTTTACCCATGAAACTGTGATTGAAATTGCCTTTATTCTTCTCCCTGCTTAGTATGGAGAGACAATTTTGAAATTTCTTTAAAAAAAAAATTCTAAGTGGGTGGTCTTAGAATCAGTAATTTAAATATTGTGTTTAATCCTTGAAATGACTTAAGTTTGAAGAAAGAGAAGAGATGGGGGTGAAAAGATAACTAACATTCTGGGAAAACAGGATTCTTTATCCTTGCCTTCATCTAGACTTCATAGAAATCACTTTAGTTCCAGCAAATTCAAGGCACACAATTGTGAGAGCCCCTCTGATTATACTTTAACCTTTGTCAGTATTTTTTCATGGATTTGTTTTCATACAAAGCCTATGTCCTTGGTCAGAACTTCTTTTCTTTGATTCTTTGTTTTTTATAGACAGCATTAAACAGATTATAAGAACATCAACATAATTCTAAGCCCTATATTATTTTCTTTTTCTTTTTTTTTTTGGTACTGGAGATTGAACTCAGGGGCACTTGATCACTGAACCACATCTCCAGCCCTATTTTGTGTTTTATGTAGAGACAGGGTCTCACTGAGCTGCTTAGCGCCTCACCATTGCTGAGGCTGGCTTTGAACTCGCAATTCTCCTGTCTCAGCCTCCCTAAGTGCTGGGATTACAGGCATGCGCCACCGCACCTGGCTCCTTTATTATTTTCTTAAAAGCAAAGAAATAATACAATTTACATAACTATTACCTCAAATACTTCTCATTTTTTCCTCCTGTTTAACTGAAACTTTGGACTGTTACATTAACATCTCTCCATTCTTCCTACCCCAGCCTGTTGAATCAGTGATTCCACATTGTGTACATATAACATAGTATCACTTTATAACATAAAAATATTATACAATTATAACTTGCCCATATTTAATAAAATAAAAAATAAAGTGTATAATGCTAAAAAAGCAAGCAAACAATAAAAACAATGTGGAATAAATTTCAAAACACTGAGGCAGTTAAATAATAATCATGGCTTACTGATTCATCAATATATTTTATTTTTAAGAAAATATCACACAATGTTCAGATATTGTGAAAATATTTTCATCTTTCTGCTTCAGAGATATATTTTCTCCCTACAGAGGTACAATATAATGTAAGCCAACAACATTAAATGAAGGCAAAATAGAAATTTGTTTTTCCTTACAACAAGTATGAATCAAATGAAAAGCAACACCCTTTCCTTTTAGTAATATCTGTTTTAGAAAGGACTGTGCATGGAGATTCACTCATATATTTTTTATTTTATCTGAAGTAATTCCAGTATTTTCACACTTCTGTTTTATTGTACTAAAATAAAGAAAAACATTAAAGAATTATTTTTTAGGAAGATGATTACAAAAAATTATAAATTGTGTAACCATACTACATTTTAAAATTTTGGAATGAAATTCATATTTCTTGAAATGGTAAGATCTTTAACAGTCACTTTTTATTTTTATCTTTTGAGAAATGAAAGAAATAACTATTGTAAGTGTGGAGAATGTGTTAGTCAGCATTCTGTCACTGTGACAAAATACCCGAGATAAATAAATTATAAGGAAGAAAGATTTATTTTGACTCATAGTTTCATAACATTATCACTCAGCCCTGCCTCTTTGGGCCTCTGTGAGGCTGAACATTATGGCAGGGACCCTGTGATGGAGCAAAGTTGTTCATATAACTGGGAAGCAAAGAAAGCAAGGATGTCTTAGGTCTCAATGTCCCCTTCCAAGACATACCCCCATTTACCTAACTTTCTTCCTCTGTGTTCCACTTCCTAAAGGTTTGCCAACTCCCAATATCACCACGATCTCGCAACCAAGCCTTCAACACAGGGCCTTTGGGGGACTTTCAAGATTCAAAGCATAATAGGGTATAAAAGTGGTTTAGTTTTATATGTGATGGGAATGAATATATTTTGGAACAAAGATTGGAAATGAAATGTTCAATAAGCAAACTGTAATTGTTCATAGGAAAAGTTGCTCTGAAGAGTGATAAAATGGAGACTGAGTGGCTGGTGCAGTTTCAGAAAAGAAACCTCTGAGCGGGTCACATTTTATCTGAGTTTTAGTTAGTAAATGTTTGGGTTTGCATCTTTGGTACACAAGTATCTATGTAATGTAGTTTTTAATATGCAGACTGCAGAGCCCTGAATTATCACAGTTGAGAGAATTAAAAATGTGCACATCAAACTTAATTGTCTTAAGTTTCATAGCTATTTGCCTTACTCCTTACAAAAGAAAATAAAACTTGAGTGCTAAACTAAACTGTAAAAGGAGATATTTAAAATCAACCAATCACAGTTTAATTGTTTACTTTTGCTAAAGGCCATTACAAGAAAATCTGAAAACAGAGATACTTTGCAGAAATAAAGATAAAATTTGTTTTCAGGAACAAAACCAGAGGTCTTTCCTCTGGTATGGTGAACAGAACAATGTTTCCCCAAAGAAATTAAGCTCCTGATTCCCACAACATGTGTTTATATTACCCTACAGGCAAGAGGCTGGTAGATTTGGTGAACTTATGGAGTTTGAGATGAGGAACTCTGGGGTGAACTATTGTAAGTCCTTTACGTTTTTATTTATTTCTTTCTAATTTTGTTATTGGTACATAATAATTATACATAATCGTGAGATGCATTTTGACATATTCATTCATACATAATTTTTGCAGCAGCATTAGAAAACAAATACAAGTGCTGAAAAACAGATGAAACACTGCTGAAACGCAAACAGAACTTAGCAAATAAAAAAATATATATATAATGACCTCTGCTCATTCTTAGTTCCTGCTCTGTTCTCAGCCAGTTTCTTTCAAAGGTTTTAAGGTGAGTAATTTGATATCCATACTTGTTGAGAAGAGGGGAATGGGAAGCCAAGACTTCATGCAGGTGCCTCTAGGGTAAAGGAGCACCTAACAACAAGGATCAGATGACACAGATATTTCATTCAGAGGGCTGTTCCTGGGATGCCTTTAATGTGAGAGCTTATTTTATCTGAATGCAGTGGTACATGCCTGTAATCCCAGAGACTTGGGGAAGCTGAGGCAGGAGGATCACAATTTCAAGGCCAGCCTCAGCAACTTAGTGAGATCATGTCCCAAAATAAAAAAAATAAATAAATAAGATTGGTGATATAGCTCAGTGTTAAAGCATCCCTGGGTTCAATCTCCAGTACCAAAAGAAAAAATCTGGGGGGCACTCTTTTAGAATGGACACATTCATTTGTGAAGTTGTGAACATTTGGCAAAGTATATCAGATCCTGCCCATTTCCTCATTAAGATCAGTTAAGTAGAGGCAAAATAGCTTCATTCCAGGCCTCATTTCTCCAAAGGAGGAAGACAGGAGGTAGAAGTTATGTTTTTAGTGTGTATTTTGCAAAGTGGTGTTCAATTCTGTCTCTTCCAATGTTTCTAAAAACAGTAGGATACCTATCTTTCCCACAGCTTGGCCCTGATTCTAGTCTTTACTGGTCCAAAGCACAGGATAACTGTTGGTACTTCAAAATCTGGGCCATACCCTACTATACTGTCTTTTGATCTGTAATAAGAAAAAAAATTGTATGTTGATATGAGGAGTTACTTTATTTCATTTTAAAAAATAATGCAGTACAAGTAGCAAGTGTTCTTTGATATCTATAATATAATATATTTCTAGATTCCTTCATATATAACATCACCTATATTTGTTCTTGTTTGTAGGAGTACTGAAGATAAGAAAAAGATTTTGAAAGATAATTTTAAAGCTACCATCATTTCTAGAAATTTAAGCAAGCTTGCCAATTTGACTGTTCCTGTAACAACAACAAAGAAAAAATGTGGTTCCTTCTGTACTGACAGTCATGATTTCCCATATTATCCAAACTTCCCACCATTTCCATGGGGAAAGGCCAAAATATTGGACCAATGGAGATGGAGAATCCTCCAAGAAATATAAAACTGGGTCAACATGATTACTTGAGTGCGCAGGAATGCAGAAAGAATAAAGATTGAAGAGGAATGGAAGATTCCAATGTCACAAGTCTTCTTTGGGATGTATCTAGAGGTTGACCAAGATTCTGAAATCTCACATGTATATTTAATCACATAATAAGTAATTAAATTTGAGTATTTCATGCTGCCTTTTTATTTTTAGTTACTCTGATCACATATATTAATATATTTTAGAAAATAACCTATAGATTGTTTAAGGAAAAAAAAAACTCTAAAATACTAAATAAAATGTATAAAAGGCTGCTTCTTCATAACAGACCAGATATGTTACTGGTGGTTATAAATAAGTAGAAAGCATCTTATGTACTATGCCTTGTAAAGTTTCTGGAAAATATATTTTCATTGTCCCTGACCCAAATAGTTTAATAAGATGCAAATATAGCTTCAAAAACAATAAATATTGTAACAAACCAAAAACAAATGCTGCATTTCTAAAAACAGAAAAAAATATTTTATCACATTAATTACCACTGAACAAGTTGTACGGATCATGTCCATTTCAAATCTCACCCTGGTGTATAGAATTTGACATCAGATAGTTTCATATTAATTAACAATTTGTGTGTTTTTAATTGTTCCATTATAAAAGACATGTGAAGTAAATAAGGAACTCATTTCTGTAACATACAGCCAAAATACAGTTGTAAAATAAAATAAAATATGAATAATAATATCAGTAATTAATGAAATGTGAGAGAAAAGGTCAGGCATGGTTACTATTATTTCTTTAATCACTGTTTCTTTTCCCTTGCTCTTTTCCTGTTTGCATTATTTGAAATCAAAATCACAACCACCATAATTTAAATACATAAAAACTAATTCATTAATAGACTACATGATGATTAATTTTATGTGTCAACATAAGTGGGTTAAAATACATCCAGATAACTTGTAAAACATTATTTTTGGTTTGTCCTTGAGTGTATTTCCAGAAGATTGGCATTTGAATCAGTACACTTAGTAAAGACAAACTCATTCATCAATGTGGGCAGGCATCACCCAATCTGTTCAGGGTCTGAGTAGATCTACAGGGAGACTTTTTTGTTTGAGGAAGGGCAAATCTACCCTCTGTTCTTGAGTAGCAACATCCATCTTCTCCTGCCTTCAAATACTTGTGCTCCTGGTTCTTAGGTCTTGGGATTCATACTGAATTACACGACTGTCAAACCTGGTCCACCAGCTTGTGGACAGCAGATTGTGGGACTTAGCCTTCACAATCATATAAGCCAATTCCCATAATAAATTTCCTATCTATCCCTTTATCTATCTAATCTCATATTGGTTTTGTTATTCTGGAGAATCCTCATGCACACTATTTTATTGAACTTACATTGTTGCACATTTTGGCTATCATCAATTTTACTTTTTAACATATAGATATATTGTGCTGTTTCTATGTTTTAACCACACGGAATATTAGGCATTGCATTTGAAAATCACATGACAGAAACTAGATTCTGCGTTCAAAAGTTTTTAAAACTTTGTGAAAATTTTTATTATAATTAATTTTAAGGGCTGGGATTGTAGCACAGTGATAGAGTGCTTGCCTCGCATGCATGAGGCACTGGGTTGGATCCTCAGCACCACATAAAAATAAATAAGGTAAAGATATTATGTCCATCTACAACTAAAAAAATTTTTTTAAAATTATTTTTAAAAGAAATTTCGCATATTTACACAAAGCAGGATCCTTAATTAAAGGTTAGGAGGGAGATGTTTTTGTTTCAAGATAGCTCTATCCCTTTAAAATTCATGGAAGACACTGAAGAAATTTGATTTACAGCCTACTCTTTCAAATATTTACCATGTTAGAAATTAAAGTTATGATTTTAATTTTGATTAATTGGAAAACATCCAAATGCATTCAAACCTAAATAAAATCTGTCTTAAAATATTTTCCGAAACAAAAATAGAAAAAAAGGTCAGCATTTTCCTGCATTGTTTTCTTACAAAAATTTAAAATATCTGGCTTATTAGAGGGTAAATGCATTTTCATATAATTTTCTGTTTGGGGGCTAATGTGTATGGGGAAAAATAGCCTAAAACAAAAACATTTGGAAAAGGGAAATATATTTTAATAATGTCAAAGATGGAGCCAAATTTGAGCAAAGTTAGTAAAGGCTACTTATTCCAGAGCTAGTAGCCCTAATGAAATCCATCCATGGCCATGTTAATATCAGGAAAGCTCAAAGGTATTTGAAGAAGAGATAGTTTTAGAGGAAAAGAACAAAATACTAAGGTAGTTCCTTATTGGCAAGTGTTTTTATTATTAGTATCAGATTTTCAGAAACGGTGAAGAATTTGTTTGGTTTTGGGAACATTTTTATGTCCTTTTTTGGCTACAAGTGAACAAGTGAAATTTGAAGAGATTTTTAATGAAGAAAATCTTTTTCATTCTTCAGTGTGAACAGTCCTCTGTTGTCCAGCCACTCTCTGAAACAATTGGAGGTTTAAGGAATGCTGTTTCCATCAAACTCATTATATCCCTTGTTTCAGAAAATCTCCTAATATTATCCCTGCGTGGAAGTGGATATTATTCTTTGTAATACATCCGAATTTCACAAGTTATAATTTATTAAAAATTAGTTGCAACATGTTAATCAAAACCATTTCAGTGAACTTTCTCATCCTCTGGGACATTAAAGTCCATTAGTCCACCTTGCATTTAAATGTATCTTGCACTGGCACATGATTTCATAACACTCTACATTTGTCAATTGGAAAATATTGATTTACTGGTTTATGTAAATCTTGAAAATATTGGTACATTTAATTGTAAAATATGTTCAAATGTCATCCATTTATATAATCATTGACCTTGGAAAGGGAAAAAAAAACTTCATGTATAGAAAGGCTATATAGCTCATAATCATAGATACTTGTTTTCTAAAGCTTCATTTTTCAGAAAAAAAGCTCCAGTTTTATCAACAGCAGAAAATACTTTCAGTTATATCTCTTAGAGTGACATGCAAAAGGAAGATTTTAAGTTACTCTTTGAAATTAAATGCAGTGCAATGGGGAAAAAATTGGCTGGTTCAACTTGAAAGTAAAACAATTCTACAAGTGCTTTTCTTTAAGAAGACTAATAATCAACAACCTTCAGAAAGAGAAGTGCTTCCTGACAACATTCCAGTTGTCACACAAAATATCAAAAAGATATATACTGAAAAGTCACTGTTTAGTAAAATCAATCATTTTTGCTACTTCAACACTAACAAGTTATTGTTGTTGTTTTCTCCCTCTGAATGCGTAGAGGTGAACAACACAAAGTTTAGTAGTACAATTTGGTTCCCAGCCTTGATTAGTGTGATGTCTTCAACAGTTTTACTCACCATTGGTTTTGTATTGTAAGTTCAAATATCAACACAGGGAAAAGGGCAGTGACAGTTTCACAGTGAGGAAAATGTTTTGACTTCAGGTGCTCCCCAAATCCCAATGTATAACTCTACACATGTGTCAATATCCCAGGGTCATATGGCCCACTTCTTGAGAATTGCCATACTAAAGGAAATAGGATCTGATCTCTAGCCCTGATTCCATGTTCTATCTCCCAGTGATTTTGTTAAAAACAAAATTAATTAATGTGAATCATATTAATTTCAAAAGTTTATAAAAGTGCAAATTATTATTAGCAGCAGTAGTAATAATAGAAGTCTTATTGATCAAGTTATTATGGATGATTAGATTGTTATGGTACAAGAAACAATGCATTACATCTAATTGGTTTTGACAAACGTGCTGAACATCCATACTTTGTTTTTCCAATAATTTTTGGAACTCCCTTAGTGTGTTTGGGAATAATAATTCAGCCACAAAAGTATTTTATCCTTAATGTAGACCCCCAAATATTCTTCCATTTCAGCCTTTGTATCCTGGTCTCTGGCATGTGGTATAGGTTTCACCAATCAGATTCATCCCAGTGAAGTTTCCGTTCATACTTGAGCACCTGAGGGAAGGTGCTTCCATCTGAATCAACTTGGTCAACAATGGTCACCACAAAAGCTTATGGATTATGAAGAAAGCTGTATCATGTGGTTCTCAGCAAAGCAGTAGTATGGATGTTGTTAATGCTACAGATTGTAAGGCAATCAAAATCCTTTTAGCAATGAACTTGGAGAATGTGTGACAATGATGGTAGAGGTGGAGGTTTCTCCTTTAAGCCATTTTGCCTGTGGTTCTAGAAACTGTTTCTCAGTGTTTACACTTGGACCACTTATGATAGTCTCTCAAAGTTATTTTGAGTTGCTTAACATTCTTTTAAACTTACTGCTATGCTTAATTGTTTAAAATAAAATTCTCCTTACAATAAACTACTTTAAAAAAGACAATGATTTATGTTGGTCAATTCTTTTAAAATTAGGTATACTAAGAAACATTTCACATGAGATTTCTAAGTGCTAATAATATCTTACTACATTAGGGTTACTCAGAGAAACAGAACCAATAGGATGTGTGTTTGTGTGTGTGTGCAGGAATATGGGTGTGCACATGTATATGTATAAAAGGACATTTATTATGAAGAATTGGTTCCTCCAATTATGGACATTGAGAAGTCCACAGGCTGACTTCTGCAGACAGGGGAACCGGGAGTGAATAGTGTCATTCAGTCCAATTCCAAAGACCTGCAAACCATGAGAGATGGTTTAAATACCAATCTGATGGCTGCAGAAGATGACTTGCTCCACCTCAAACAGGCAGGTAGGAAACAAAAGAGAGTGCTTTTATTCCTGTTTTTGTCTTATTTAGGCCTTTCCATTGAGTGTATGAGGCTCATTCACACTGAGAGTATGGGAAAATAATTTACCAACTCCACTCATTCAAATGCTAATCCCCTGGTGGAACACTCTCATGAATGAATTAATTTAAATTAATTTAAAATCATATATATGTATATGTATATATATGAAGAGATACATATATATAAAAATATATCCATATATATCCATATCTGTATCTCTATGTGTATGTATTGAATTCAATACATTGTTTTAATTTGATACTTGGTTCTGTTCTGTTATGAGACTTGCCTAAATCCCAATGTAATATTTAAATATACATTTATTAAATGCACTTAACTGTTTAGGCATGGATTACCTCATGAAAGGAACTCTGATGAAAACTAAAAGGCTGATAGGAACTCTACAAATGCTACAAGAACACTTGTGGTTTATTTAGTCTTTCAGGAGTTTTCAATACATGAATACACATGTGTATATGTGTGTGTGTGTGTGTGCATAATTGGTAAATGTTGGTATGTTTGGCAAGATATTGGTTTTCTATGCATGCAAGGCTTTTATCAGAGACTGACAACTGTTTGAAGAAAAAATGACCTCCATAACCAAAATTATTGTTCAAATGTAGTAGT
Organism: Geosciurus inauris; assembly: GCA_004024805.1. Taxonomy (NCBI): domain Eukaryota; kingdom Metazoa; phylum Chordata; class Mammalia; order Rodentia; family Sciuridae; genus Geosciurus; species Geosciurus inauris. Next base: position 55,638 of record PVHX01005976.1, read on the forward strand.
CAGTAGTTTTGATAAAGTAGAGGCTTATTCTTTGTTAATTTTTTCTGTGCATAACATAGTCATTAATTTATTTTTTATTGATCTAACATATCACGGTAGAGTACTTTTTATGTGTCTGAAGTCATTGCTTTGTTGTTGTGGAAGCTGTTGGAATAAGGGGTATGCATCTCACATACTTCCCTATCTTTCTTTCTATTTTCATTATTTTGGAAGAATTAGTGCTGGGATCAAACCCAGGGTCTAACACATGTTAGGTATGCAGGAGATCTACCACCAAGGTACATGCCCAGCCTTTGGAGGGTGCTTTGAAATATAATTTTGAACTAGTTTTAAATTTCATTGAGTCTTTCTTTTTTGTTTCTGTTTTTGCACTACTGAGGACTGAATCCAGTGGTGCTCTACCACTGAGCTATTCCTTAATCATTTTTATTTTATTTTGAAACAAGGCCTCTATAAGTCACTTTGAACTTGTAGTTGTCCTACCTCACCCTTCTGAGTAGCTGTTTATAAAGACATATGACAACTGTGGCCATTCAAAACAGTGTTTGTTATAGTCAGCTATTTTTAATAGGAAGATGGTTTGACATTAAAGAGTGGGTTTAAACCTCACATGTAGTTTGCTGATATTTCTTTCATCTACTAAGTTTCAGTTACTACATCAAAAAATTATATCCATGAAAGGCAGTATAAAATAAAATGCTTAAATACATTTTAGGATCTAAAATTGTATAAGAATAATTATTATTACTAGAATGTTCTTTTGAGGAACTAATATTTAAATAAAACAACAAAACATTATTGATATATTCCAAATCCATCAATTATGGAGTTAATCTGTCATAGTATGTGCATAACAGAAGCTTTGAAAAGACTTTTTAAATCTGAGTTTGCCTCTTGTAAGGGAGAAAATTCCACATTTTTTAAAAAGTACATCTAAAAAAAGGGATTATTCTCTACTTTGTGTGTGTGTGTGTGTGTGTGTGTGTGTGTGTATCTGATGTGTCTGTCACCTGGGAAGAAGATGACTGAAGCAGATAGAGCTAAAGGATTTTTCTAAAAATAAAATGCACTGCAGAAATCTCTGCAATCTTACTGGAAGTGCCAAAATATCAGTGCATCAGTAGCCAAGGGGATAAAAAGGGTATAAAAATTCCATTTCCTTAAACTCCATACTTCCCTGGAACAATGTAGAGAGGACAGCAGTACTGCCAAATAAGACCTTAATTTGAAATGCCAAAGTCTCTTGAAAGCGTTGTAACAAAGAGGGTATTTCAGAGCGAAAGATCAGCAAGTCCTCTGTCTCTGGTGTTTCTTTTTCTTATTTATGTTATTGCTAAAGCTGGAAATAATGAATTTGGAAGTTGGATTCAAATATAAGAAAATGGACTATTGTAAATCACAATATCAGAGGCACATCACCTGTCTATTTTCTCCCTAATACTGCTTTTAGGCATCTATCCATTTATGCATTCTAATTCAAACTTGCTTTTTTATAAAGCCTTCCTCAGCTCAGCAGAAAAGTCTTCTTATCACAGGAACTCCTATGGCATTTATTTATTGCAGTTCTTACACAGCAGCTTTAGAGAATACCGAATAATTACAGCAATGATGTGAAGTCCCAATCTCTCTCTTTCCCAGGATCAACCACTGGAACGATGGGCAGGTCTTTGTAAAATATATTATTTTATATATGTGTGTGTGTGTGTGTATATGAATTTAAATCCTTCCTAACATATTTGCATTCATGACATCATATGAAAAATAGAACATCATTTAACTCATAGCTATCTTCTGTTGGTTTTCCATCTCTTTATTTGACTCTTATCCAGTTGTTACATATTCCATTTTAATGCTTTCAGGTCAGTTTCCTTAGGACTTGAGTAATTTGTATACCCACTCACACAGCTTTCTATCAGAGAAAGTTTCAAAAAAATGAATGGTGACTCTCACCAACTATTGCACAATTGTCCAGCATCTAGATTTCTTTAGGTCAATGTGATCTACTACCCAAATTTTGAGTAAACCCTGTGTGCATGTGAGGGGTGCTTTTTTTGTATAGATTTACATTTCTTCTCTAGATAAACTTTAATTTAATGGAGTCTAGGACACATAATAATCATTTGTAAGAAGTCCAATTCACTCCTGAATAATTACAAATGGCATTCAAATGTGTGATATGAACTATTCACTAGCCCTAAATTCCTTATGCTTGACAATTTGATAAGCTTTGATTTTCTTACCATAAAATCTGAGCAAATATTTCCCAGTGTATTTGAACTGTACTATAATATTTGGATTATTGTCTGCCTTTCCACTAGGCAGAAGTTTTGAAGTTCAGAAATTTATATCTATAGCATTGTAACTGTAATTTAGTCTGAAATATATGTTAACTGAAGTTTAATGAAATAAATTCATTTCCTCTAAATTTGCTTAGGTATTTGTTTAGTAACTATGCCATGTGGAAAAACTGAGAAACAGAGAGAGAGACAGAGAGAGACAGAGAGACAGAGACAGAGACAGACAGTGAGTGCAGGACTGCTTTAGAAATTATTTTGGGATGGAATTTTAACATGTGATTACGATCTTCTCAGCTCTTTATTTTCAGAATCATCATATTGTTTTCTTTTTAAGGGAGATTAACTGTGATAGGTGTTTACTGGGCATATTTAGTAGAGCCATTAGGGCTCAGGCATAGGGGACTTCACACTGAGACATACATTTCTTTTCCTTCCCTGGGGGAAGATTAAATATGGCATGCTACCTTTGTGGATACTTAATCATTCTTTATGCGTTCTTTACATTCTCTGAATAAAACTTATTCCCATAAAGAATTTTTAGTCCAATTATAAAGTTTGACTGACACTTCTCAATTAATCTATGGATTAATAATATGTTGAAACTGAAAATTTCCCAAAACATATTCATCATTGTTTTCCCTCTTTACTTCCAATTTCATTTCCAATGGCTTGCTGAGCATCTAACTTTACACATTAGAGAGATTAACTAATTGTGCACATTAAAAAGGAAAGAGTCTATCAATGTTTCTCATCTACATCAGGTATATTTCTTCTCTTTTGTATCTATTTCCTAGTGTCAGTTGTGCCCTCCTCTAGCTAGGATCCCTCTCCCCTCCTTCCCCTTTTGTATCATTTTTTCCTAGCGTAAAACCAGTGACTTTTATAACTTCCTATCCTTGATCAAACCTGTCCTCTCTAGGCACTTCCTTCGTGAATAAAAATCATTACAATCACTTTTCTCTTTATCACCACCACCAGTTTTTTTTCTGCTCAAGACTAAATTATTTTCCTAAAATATTGAATTTATATATACATATATATATATATATATATACATATATATATATTAATTCTGAAGATATTAGGAAGATCCTACTTGGAGCCCCAACATATGGGATAGATAAAGACAAAGGTACACTCATTGGGGCAGAGGATGATGAGACTATATCTTTTGTTCTACATGAAAGTGTCTCCTGAGAGGCCATCATAAAATGTTAGGGTGTTTCAGAAAATATTTTTTAAAAATAAATGACATGGGGCTGGGGTTGTAGCTCAGTGGTAGAGCGCTTGCCTTGCATGCGTGAGGCACTGGGTTCGATACTCAGCACCACATAAAAACAAATAAATAAAGATATTGTGTCCATCTAGAACTAAAAAAAAAATGTTAAAAAAAAATAAATGACCTGTTACTTAAAAAGTTATGTGCAATCTATAACATATTTAGAAGAAATTTAGAAACTACTTATAAAAATAAGCACAAAATAGTTGTTACTTGTGGTAATTGTATGCTAGAAATTACCTATAAGCACTGAATTAGTGAATTCTGAACTACTGTTTCAAATGCTCCAAATATGGAAACTTTCAAAATTAAGTATAGACTATAATCATTTTCACATGTCAGGAATAAAATGCAGCATGTTTGATGTTGACATATTTTCAGTGTGGGCACCACCTTAAAGCAATATCATCTGGCTTGTTAAGGGAATACAAGAAAAATCATTTGCAGAGGAAGTACAAGTTGATTTAAGAATGCTCTCTGACTAGCATTAAATTGATTTTTTCCTTTACATAGTAGTTATTGCTTAATGATATAGAATCAAACATACCTTTGCAAAGTATGAGGAGTATAAATAGTTAATTGATGATAACCTGCAAGTCCAACAATTAGAAAATAAATGATTAAAAGTGTATTCTAGTTGTTCATATCAGGATGTAATGAAATTTGGATTAATTTAATTTTTCACTAAATTTATTCTACTGAACAACTTCACAAAACTTAAAAACAGAATTTTTGGTAACTACTTTGTATTACCTAATATGATAGACTATATACTTAACTAATAAACTATTTTTAGATGTTTAGAGGCTTTCTATATTTTGCTAATTTAAAGACTACGATAAGTAATCTTGAACCCAGATGCTTAGTGTAGTATGTCTTTAAGATACAGTCCTACAAGTAGGATTCATAATTATATCAATCAGGTTCTCATCAGTAAAACAAAATCCATGCCAGATGGTTCAAATAGAGAACATTTAAAATTAGAAACTAGTTACAAATTACTTTCAAGAAATTGTTTCAGAGAAAAATGGGATAGTGAGGCAAGCCAGAAATTAACAACAGCTTGAAGCTGGTAAGCAGCTTGAACCCATTTGGGTTTAAAGGCCAAAAAAGAGACAGTATTACTCTTATCCAAGAATTGAAGCTGACTGTTGGGTGAGAGCTGGAATCAGCCTGGACAAAGCAATGGGGATTTGAAGCCACACAGATTTCTAGAGATAAGGGTAGCAGTACTCCAGCTTCTTTGTCTGCCTACCATCTCTCATCAATATTTCTCCTTGGTTCAAATTACCCTGAGAGAAGTGGGGAGAGGACAGCACAATAGATACCTAAGAAAACAGGTGAGTGTCCTCACAACACTTCAAAGGGTGGAAAAATTCTGAAGGTTTTGATACTATGCATTTAATCTTCTTGCAAATTTGCTTGAAAATGATTAGAACAATTTATATAATCCCAGAAGTAGAATATGAGATGTCATTTCTCTCTACACTTATAATATTTTATATTTTGTTTTTCACAGTGGTGAACAAAGAAGGCAATTTCACTTCTATTTTAATAATTTTTGGTGGTTACAATTTTGGCTGAATAATCCCTACTTTTTGCAGAATATTATGTCTCTCAGTAAAATCTTTTTAGATCTCATCATGTAGGCCCTGAAATTTCTTATTAAATTTGTACTTAGATTGCTTGTATGAGTGGGTAATTGCCTTCCTTTTCTATTTTCTAGTGGGTTATTATTTTTTAATTATATTTTTAATTTTTAACAAAATCAGACCTTCATAAAAGTTTCAAAGATATTTTAAAGAGCTTTCAAAATACCTTTACTTAAGTTCATGTATTTTTCCTGCATTTTGCCCATCCATTTATTTATTAATTTCTAAAAAAAAGGAAGAAAGTTGCAGATATCAAGCACTGCCACCTTAAATATCGGTCATGTTTCTTAACTACAAAGATGTTACCTGATATAACCACAGAGCAGTCATCAAATTTAGGAAATTTTGCATTGTTAAAATTATTAGCCATATTCAAATTATGCTGATTTTTGCAGTACCTTACTTTAGAGTATCACCCATGTCCAACCAAGGTTATGCATTTTATTTAGCTGTGATATCTTTTATAACATTGATGTTTCTGAAATGGAGGCCCATTATTTTTCACAAAGTCACTCAATTTGGATTAATCACTTTTTCTTGATTAGAATTTTAATTTATTTTACTGCAATTTTTAAACAGTCTCAAAATTTTTGAAATATCTAAATATAGCACAAGGAAATTTTTTACCTCAAATTGTCCACAGGATATCTCACCACCACTGATGTAATTGATTGTTTAGTTTCTTTAAAAAAGACATTCTTCTATAGAATAATAATACAAGAAGCCAAATAAAGAAATTGACATCAATATACCTCTACCAATGTTAGGAGGAAATTATGTCCTCCTTAAAATTTATACATTAAAACTTGAACCCCTGCATGTGACTTTTTTTGGAGCAAGAGTCTTTAGGGAGGCAATTAAAATCACATACAGGCTATAAGGGTAGATATTTAATCCAATAGAACTAAGCTTCTGACAAAAGGCAGAAGCACTTGGCATACATACGCTTAATGGAAGTATAATGTCACGTGTAGAGAGAAGGTGGTGGCCATCCACAAGCCAGTGAAAGGAGCCTCCTGAGAAACGGAGACTGATGCAACATGGATTCTCCAGAACTCTACAGAAATAGATTTCTGTAATTTAAATAAAGAGGCTTAAACACTGATGTATAGGGCCTACCATATTATGAAAGGTTATCTGCTTTATTTAAATGGACTTATTTCCAATGCCAATCATTTATACAAAATTCCTTCACAGCCAAATCCAGACTTGTGCTTGTCTAGACAACTGGCCACTGTTGCTTAGTCAATTGACATATAAAAATTAGCTATAATGTTTTCTTTTCTATTTTGTAATAGTAAAAAATCTGACTTCATTTTTTTATATAATTATTTATTTGATCACTTCCTGTGTGTGTTTCCAGTCTTCTGTTGCTGAGACTTCCCCTCTGCATACAAATGTACTTATTGCTCAACCTGCATTCTGATACCACTATGCAAGGATTCCCTCTTGAACTTACACCCTCCTGCTATTCCTCAGGTACCGACACTTTATTCTGGATTGCCCTATAGTAATGACATCTTCCTAACTTGGCTTAGTGTCCAGTATTCTACTCAAGAACACCTTTTCAAGAAGACCAGCTTCACAAACACGAGTACCCTCAAGAAACTGAATACACAAATGAACAACGATTAGACAATATATAACAAAAGCACTATGACTCATAATATTTGCAGCAAACAGCCAACCACAAACTCCACAAAAATTGATTCAGAATTGTTAGAATTAATAGCTAATAATTGCCAGCTCACTATGTTTTATTTTCACCCATTTAAAACTTAGGACCAATCAGGAGAAAACTAATGTGTTCCACAAAGCAAGCATACAAGATGCCATGATTCTATTGAACCTACCTCCTAATTCCTATGCCAACAACTTTCAATATGAGCAAATCTGGAGCTTTTGCATTTTTTACTAAAAAGCTTTCCCACTTCTCTGACTTTGAGTTCTTGTCAAATGCACATGATGGTTACCAAATCCCTTGTATTAACAAGCTCTGAATAAATAGCCTGTCTTTGTTCTCATCTGAGTGGTCTCTATTTCCACAGCTTCCCGGGAGGTTGCACTGGGACACACTGTGCTCTGCCTATTACTGTGGATTCCATCCTTCAACCAGGCTCAGTAGCCATGGTAATCGATTGTGCCTTGTGGTTTGTTGAGTCTGCACTGATGTGAAAGTACAGGAAAGGACAGCGCCAAGTTTGACCCCCGCACCTTTGCATTCTGAGTCTTAGCTCAATTTGGCATTATAATTTTGTTAGTGATTCCCTATTTTTTTAATTTTATTTTTGTTTTTGGCATGCTTACAGGAATCAAACAATTTCTTTTTATTCCTTGTTTTGCTCTCTCTCTTTCTCTCTCATGCTTCTGTTTTGTGTTGAGTTGTCTAAATGCAGTGTTTATCATAGGAAGAGAATCCTAATTCGGAACACAGGCATTGGCCCTAAAAGCCTTTTGTTCAAGCTGGCTTTATGGTACAGAGAATTTTTGTTTCTCCCTAGACAGATGCCAATTCAACATACCTCACTGTGAGTCATTGTATAAATCCTGCTTGCTACTGTAGCAAATCATCACAAATTTGGATGTTTAGTTTATCTTACACTTCTGGTGGTCAGAAGTCTAAAATGAGTTTCACTGGTAGAGTCAAGTGTGAGCAGGATTGTTTCTTCAGTAGACACTACTTGTTTACTTTTCCTTGTCTTTTTTGGCTACTAAAAGACATCTGCCTGTTCTATTCCACCATATTTAAAGGCAATATACTCCATCCCTCTCTATAACTCTGACCTCTTGGCTCTCTTTCACATTAATGAGAATTATTAATTACATTGGGCCACACTATATGATATAAAATAATCTCCCCATGCCCATATAATTAGCATAATCATATCTGAAAAGTTCTTTTTGCCACATAAATTAATATGTTTAGAGGTTCCAGTGATTAAGATGTTGACATCTTTGGGGGGCCAATGTCATAATAACAAGTCATTAATAAGGCCAGATGAGCCAAGTATGGTGATACAGACCTGTCAACGCAGTAGCTTGGCAGGCTAAGATAGGAGGATCACAGTTCAAAGCCAGCCTATAAACTTAATGAGACTCTAAATGACTTAGAGACAGGATCTCAAAATCAAAAATAGATGAGTTACTTCTTCTCTATTGACTTTTCCTGTTCTTGGTCTAAGATTCTTGTTGCCTAGAGAATGTTCTTTCTGGTTTCCTACCTGGATTGTGGATGATCAGATATAAGCTAAGAGATGACTATCGGGTTGCAGGCCAAATACACAAATTGCATTAGCATCACTTTTGATTGGCTATAGATATTTCTCATGGGATCATCTATTTCTAAACCTAAACTTAATTCAAAATCACATCCTCCAGCAAAAAATCATTTTGTATGCATTCTTGATGCAATACTAATGCTTGCAGCCATCTCTCTAAATAGCCTAACTCCACCAAAAGTGATTTAGGTCTCCTGTAGCCAGTCCTGAGTACGTTTGTCTTGAACGGAATTATTCACATGAAAATTACCTTAGAAAGAGAACAGAGGATTTCCAAGGCCCACAGGTCAACATTTATTTATTTATTTGTTTGTTTGTTTATTTTTTTTTTAATGTGGTGCTGAGGATCAAACCCAGCACTTCACAGGTGCGAGGCAAGTGCTCTACTACTGAGCTAGAACCCAAGCTCCTCCACATTTATTTTAATGGTATTCAATGGACTCCAAACAAAATTCTACTTAAAAAAATCATCATTAAAAAAATCTTGAATACAAAAAATGATGGGCAATTGGACAAATTAAGCAAAAACATGTCCCTATTAAATTCTCTTAATTTCTGTACTCCAAGTGGTAACCTATACACAATTCTCCTGATAATCAATTATCCTTCTGAGCTCTCTTTTTCCTCATCTTTCTTGACTGCTCCCTCTCCTGCTTGTCCAAATGTTTCTACTTTTCCTTAACAACTATACTAAAATCCACAAGGGCAAATTGCCTTTAAACATCCATTATTCCCAAGATCAAGTACTGAGGAGATTTTAGAATTTAAAACTCAGACTCAAGCTGAACTAAAAGCTATTGTTAAAATCTTCCCCAGAATAGTGGAATGAATCTGACCTAATTTTTCTATGTACATATTTGAACATATCACCATGAATCTCACCTTTATGTATATCTAGAAGGCTCTAATTTAAACAAAAATATCTATAATAACAGGAAGATCAGGAGAAGGAAGAGAACAAGAATGGGAGAGAGGGAAAAGAGAAGCATGGAGAAGTATGGGGAAATGAATCAGAGCAAATTATATTCCCTGCTTTTAGAATTATGTTAAAATGAATCCTATTGTCATGTATCTCAGAAAGAGCTAATAAAATAATAAAAAAAATTTCTCAAATACAGACAAGTAGAGAAACTTTTCACAGAAGAATTTAAAATTGTTTTGTATACATACAATCTAGTGTTAGTTGATATATATTGACTTGGACACATACTGTTTGGAACATCAGACACTAAATTAAAGAAGGCAACAAATGGATTGGCCTGACCCAGAAAGGCAACTGCAGAGATTTCCTTTCTACAATTAGACTGAGGGTAAACCTAAGATTTGAAAATCAGTTCAACATATCCTAAAAATCAGAAATACTTGAATAAAAATCAACTGAACTCTAATTCACTAAACAAAGTAGAGAAAGGGTAAATTATAGGATAGTTTCAGGAGAGAACAAAAAATAACTTTTGATACCATTTGAAAATTAAGGTAGTCAATGTAACATCAGCTCTTTAATCACATTTGTCAATGAAAATAAACCTGAATTGTGGACCTAAGTGAGAACAGAAGTTGTACATAGATGATTGCATGACCAGTATGATTCTGCATCATTTACAACCAGAACAATGAACACTTATACTCCATTTATGTATGATATATGAAAATGCATTCTACTGCCATGTATAATAGAACAAATTAAAAAATTCTTAAAGAAAAAAGAAAAGAAAAGAAATTATCTCAGTTTCCTGAAATATAGCACCTGGCAGAATATCATAAAATAATTTTCAAACCAAAACAAGATAGAGCCCAACTGTGGCTTTGCAAGCTCTTAGATAGCCCCCATCACAAGGAACTGTGTATTGGGAAGGAGATTTGTAAATATTATAATGGGAAACTAGAAAAGTAGATATATCTTACAAATGAAAAGCCAAACTGGGTGCCGTGGTACATGCCTGTAATCCCAGCATTTTACAAATTTGAGGCTAGATTCAGCAATACTGTGAGAACCTCAGCAACTTAGGGAAACCTTGTCACAAAATACAAAGTTAACAAAGGACAGGGATGTCGGTCAGTGGTAAAATGTTCCTATGTTCAATTCCAAGCACCAAAACCAAAATAAGTAAACAAAAAAAGAAAAACTAAGGCACAAGAATTTCCCTTAATTCAGAGCAATGAACATTCTCTAAGAAAAGAAAAGCTTCCAGTATCTTCAATATCCTACTTTGCCCTTAAACCCTCAAGAAGAATTCACTCTACGTATACAAAGTTGGTCTTACTAATTCATAGGAGTTATGGGGACTACTCTTTCCACATTAAGACCTGTCACCTTTATTCAAAATTTTCCTCACGTTTCCTGTAACTATACACATAATTTTTTCTTCTTTCCAGGCCTATAATTGTAATTCTTGGGGACTTGACTGAAAAATATGTATCCTTCTCTGTGATTCCACCCACATAAATTTAATGAATAAGTACTTTCATATCTGGAATTGTGGTATTACCTGAACACAAGAGGACTATTTTTCAAGGTTCCACTTGTATTCATAGTTAAATTGTGTCTACTCTGCATGCCCCTTTCCTTCTCCATTATACATCATACATTCCCTAGGTAAGGATCTTGATAGTGTACCTGTCATTGTAGGGAATCAAAATTCCAGTAACACAAAGACAAATCATTAGAGCAGAATCTATTAAAGTTTAGGTATATTGTATCAAATAATTTAAGGTTTTATTTAAAATATTGTCCTCTACTTGAGACAAAATTAAATTTTGTGGCAGAATTATACTTACCTATTTAGTCAGCTGGTGAAAAACTCAGAAAATAAGCATATGCACACATGGCAGGTAGACTTTTCTCATAGAAAAGGGAATTTGATGTGTTTTGACAACACACAGGGGTTTAAAATTGCTGGAAAATCTATCCAAAAAGGATAACAAATAAAGGAACTTTTAGAGAAATTACTTCCTAGAAAGATGATGATTATAAAGGCTGAAAGAAAATGATATAGACTATCATGACAGACAAGCAGACTTAATGTCTCTAACTGAGCCCTCAGAGGATAAATATCTAGAGACATTCAACTAAGGCCATTTGAAAATATAGTCCTCAGAGGAAAACTGCTCTTTCATCTCATTGGAAGAGACCTCATTAGATATAGCGATAGACAGAACAGTGAACCTTTGTAGTCAATCCTTGTGTTTACACTTCACATGCAAAAAAATAATTCAGAAATCCATAAAATTAGAAGGCCAGTCCAACAAGGAACCACAAACTGAAGATCCACAGATATCTCATAGACACAGCCAATCTTTGGAATTATATGTGACCCAAGACTAGAGGAAAAGATTGATGACCTTATATGTTCAACAACTTTCATGATTCCTATCTAAATTCTGCTTTGTTTTCCATCTTTTTTCCTCAATTACTCAATTTTCTTAAATTCCATCTCTCTTCTTAAATTGCTAAATTTCAATAGACTCTAGTATTTGTTAATTCTTAATATTCATTTTTTTCCATCTTCATTATAATTATTGAGTCAGAAACTGTTCATCCTAATGTCATTTTAGATTATCTCAAAGAATATCTACTGCCCTTAATCTTTCTGACTTCTGAATATGCCATTCAGAGCTATACCTCCATTAAAAAGAAAAAAATTCTGGGCAATTCCAATCCCATCAAACAAGGCCATAGAGAATTACAGCCAATGATGTTTCCACTTGAATCTCCATGAACAAATGACTTCAAAATAAATTAACCTCTGACATTTCTAGTTCCTCTCTCCCAGAAGAAAAATCATTACAATCTATTGATCAAACTCCAAGTAATTCTACATTTGAACCCAACAGCCTTAATATGATAATGAACAAATTATCATTTGAATCAAACTAATAGAAGTCTGAGTATGTAATCTTGCATATGAAAAGTCTTGGATCCAACCTTGGGTAAGGAGTAAATGCTTTTTCCTGCATCTCCATGTACACATACCCAATACTAGTTTCTTTGTAAGCAGAATGCATACTCCTATTTGTTTGCCTCCAAATAACACCTCATGCACTTTAGGAAGAATAATTTGAGACTTCTGTACAGAAAAAAACAAGTTCTATAAATAACCAAGGATAAAAATTTCAAGACAGTTGTGAGTCCCCCCCCCAAAAAAGATATCCACAGTGTCCACACTTGATTACTTAAGCTCTCTACATGGGGCGTTGTTTATGAAAAATTCAGACAATTGTACCAAGGATAGAAAGACTGTAAAAAATTCTTACTAAATCTTGCAGAAGTCATTAATGATGTCATCTCTACCTTAGGCAGAATACAAATCAGTCTCAAGTCAGGGATACATGTAGTGATGGATAATACATTTGTCTAGATATGTGTTAGCGAGGGAGGGTGATAGCTAGGCAGGGTAATATCTATGCAGTTGCTCATAAGTCTAATACTTTTACCAATGAGACTGGCATGAGGGAACAGTTTATACATTGCCTGCAGGAAAAAAGTTACCACTTTCTAAGTTTTATTCTCATGGTTTATGTGACGAATTATCTTAGCCTGGATTGGGCAATTGAGTCCCCCATTCTGAAGCATCTTAAAAATTCCTTCCTATCCATCTATCCTAGTGTTATGTCAGTCCTTGCTTCACCTTACTGAGTTGCCTCCACTGCTAAACTAGGCACTTCTATAATCATTTACGTGTGGGAATTTCTATAATCATTCTTGACCTCAATGCCTAGCTCCTGGAGGCTGTGACCTTTCTCTGTGCCTTACTCCTACCTACTTGTTTTAGAATTGAATTGTTTAGGAAGGAAAGGAAAAAGAAAGTACTAAAGAATAGTGAATGGAAGAGCCATATTACTCGTTGATATTAAAAATATGTATGTGTGATATTGTGACTTTCTCTTTGCAACCAAACAGACATGTAATTTTGGTGCCCGGTTGAGCTCTCTTGCCTTGCATTCCTGTCACCAGTTTTCTTGGCTCAGGAATTGTTTGCATACCCTATCACCCTGACCTCAATTTTGCAGTGTGTTTCATTAATCTGTGAATACTCAGAATTTCTCAGATAAATTTCTCTAAGCTCTCCTGTCCAACCTCCTGCCTCAGAGAGCAGAAACCCTCCAGTGCTTAGGAGGGTATTTTTCTCAGCTCTGCATCCCTTAGTCTTTGCTGAATAAAAATCTGACGTACTTCAGATAGGTGTTCTTCATGTCTGCTGATACATCTTACTCTTTGGCCTAAAAATCAAGACAGACATGGCTAGTTTCATTGCATCACAAATATGATAGGTACATCTTCCTCCCACAGTTGTTTCAGGAATAAGTGGGTCTCCTCTACTCCAAAGAATTTGCTACATGCTAAAATTTAGTTCATTTGTTTTTCTTTGTATCTTCAGTTCTTTTTTTTTTTTTTTGATTGAACTTAGGGGCTCTCGACCACTGAGCCACATCCCCAGCCCTATTTTGTGTTTTATGTAGAGATAGGGTCTCACTGAGTTGCTTAGTGCCTCCCCGTCAGTGTCGGCTTTGAACTCGTGATTCTCCTGTCTCAGCCTCCCTAAGTGCTGGGATTACAGGCTTGCGCCACCGCGCCTGGCTGTACCTTCAGTTCTTTGATGTGTTTTTAAAAACCCACATAATTTCTTACCTTATTATACTTGGTGATAAGAATCAGAATAATATCTTTTATGCTTTCCTTAGCTAATGTTGAAAAAGGAATCCTCATTATTATTTATTTACCTTTTTTTTAAAGTCTTATATGTGCTTGTGGTTGTTTGTCATGCAGAGATCTTTATTCATATTCATACACACACACATACATATATATATATACACACAGAATTGACTTGATTCTATACTGCCTATTGAATGGAATTTTTAATTCTTAGCCTTGGATTTTCTGGCTTTATGGTCACACATTAATTATTTTAGATATTCTTCAAGAACTTTTTATTCACACTGCGTTTTTGCCCCTTTCCTGCAGAAGTATTTATAACATTTTCTGACTATTTTTCCTTATTCTGGTCTTACAGACTGAAATTTTATCATTCACAAATCAGTTATGCAGATAGTCTATTCTGATATTTTTCTTGTGCTCTCTTTCTCTCATATCTCCTAAATCTTAATGTTTCTTAAACATTTCTCCACAACCAAGTATATATAAATTTAGTTTCAGAGTTTACCATATTTATTACATTCTATTCTTTCTTCCATTAATAATAGTAATTTTCTTTTTCAAGAAATTCTTTGCTCTCCAAACTGTTTTGGGGTTTTATAATGTGCTTGTTACTTTTATTTTTCATTTTAAATAAGGTTAACTATACCTATAGCTAACTCCCAATTACATTCATAGAAAACTATGAAAGAAATCTGTGTACTATAATCGTGTTTATTGCAAAAAACAATTTATATAGTTTTATGACACACCTAAAAGCAGATTATTTTATAAACAAACATTGACTCGTAATCTATGCTTGTGTTTACTTATTCAAATTATATCAAATGTCAAATCATGAATGAATAATCCATTTTGAATAAATTACTACACCTCTGTTTTCCAGAGATGACTAGACATTTTGTTTCTGTAAGATAAACTCTATTTAATATATGGAATTATAAATCTCTCTAATACTCATGTTAGTGAGAATTTGCTTCTAGCTGCATTTTTGTTATTACATATAATTTTAATGAGAGTTTTTCATACAAATTATCACATGCATGCTGTTTTGCAGACTGTATTTATAGAATAGAGTCCTAGGAGTGGAATTAAATTTTTTAAAAAGTGAAGGAACTTTCAAAGGTATTTGATATATTTTCCAAAATTTCTCTCTAGAAAAGTTGCATTGATTTAAATTTCTGATGATATCTGTGGAAGAATTAGAATTAACCAGATATATTCATTTTTAAAAAAAATTTTTTTTAGTTGTAGATGGACACAATATCTTTATTTTATTTATTTTTTTTATGTGGTGCTGAGGATCAAACCCAGCGCCTCACGCATGCGAGGCAAGCGCTGTACCACCGAGCCACAATCCCAGCCTTGATATATTCATTTTTAATAACTAAAGATTATTGATCACTATTACAAATTTGTTCAAAATTATTTTTTGATATGTTGGGAAATTTAAAAATTCTAGATGCTATTATGGTTAAATATTTTCTAGTGTTTACAGAATATTTGCATGTCTAGTGTTACAAATTGGGTGTTTATAATATGTTCTGAATTTTATAATAGAGATTTTTGATTTTCTTATTTAAGAACCCTGCAGGAGGTACAGAACATATGTTCATTAAAATAATTAAAATTATTTCTGCTTCAATGGAAGTTCAATATTTTGACTAAAGTAATTTCCTATCAATTTCCTTATATTTGTCTCTTGAACACTGCATGCTCTGAAACAGATAAGTCAGCAAAAGCAGACTTTCATCTATTTTTACAGTTTGCAAATCACATGTAACATTGGTTAATGTCATTTTTCCAGCAATACTTTCCTACTCAGTTGTAAATCATGTTGATTTTGCTGCTACTTCTTGAGCCAAACAGCAACAGTAGGGATTAACCTTAAACACTTATCCCAAGTTTTCTTACACTTGAATAGCCCTAAACAAGATATCCTTTTCTTTGGTGGTACTTTAACATAAGTGGTGAATACTTATCCTTCTTTAGAAGATTCCCCTCAAATTCACTTCTCAGTATGAAATTGCTCAATCCTTGTTCATTTAGTTGATTTGAGATAGTTGACTTATTGAACTGTCATAGTTTTGTATACACTAAAGATTGCCTGTTATTTTGACTGATGTCCAGTTTGGTTTTTAATATCTCTGAAAAAAATGTAATTACTGATGATTATAGAAATTATCATGAAGCCAAAAAGTAAAGGAATACCAATTAGAAAAATTAGGATCAAGCATAATATAACCCTGGTTTTCCCAGTTAAGTGTTAATACATGTGCATGTTTTCTGTGCCAAGACTACTTTTTAGTCCTATTATTCACAAATTTATCCATGTAATACCATAAAATTATTTTGTTACCTTGAATATTTTCTATGGTCTGTAAGGGAAAAATGTTTTTCACATTTTAAGACTTCTTAGAGAATAAAGAATATGTAATGGAGATTGAATTTGACTGGTAAAGCCTAAAATATTTACTATCTGACATTTTACAGAAAAAGCATTTCAACCCTGGTAGAGAGTGAGGCTTTTAACCTACTCATGATGGTATCATAACTTCATGATTCAATCCCCTCCAGCTCTGCACCAAAAATAAACCAGTAATAGATGAAATTTTAAGAGAGTCATGTTAACAGACTTTCAGAAAATAAAATTCAGTACTGATATACTCATGCAACAATGGAATATAACCTTCATAGAGACTGTCTGTCTATGCATAGATATTTAATACCTCTCCACTGCAGGTTATAACAAACTACCTTATGTGAACCAATGGTCTTGAACCAGGCTACTATATATGCATACCTGTATTTACAGCAGCAAGATTCACAATAGCTAAGTCTTGGAACTTGTCTATGTGTCCACCCACAGATGAGTAGTTAAACAAAAGCTACTGTGGTATATGTACACAATAGAGTTTTATTCAGCCATATAGAAATATGAAATTATGACATTTATTGGTAAATAGATAGAACTGGAGAATGTCATGCTAATTGACATAAGCCAAACTCGGAAAGTCAAGGATCATGTGTTTTCTCTCATACGTGGAAGGTAGAGAGAGAAAAGGTTAAAAATATGGATTTCATAGGGAAGAAGGAGACACTTGGGATAGAGGAAGATGATAGGGGAGGACAGAAAGAAGGGCAAGGGCATGTGCTGGGGAGAGAAATTGATCAAAGTATGTTATGTGCATGGATGAATATGGCACAGTGAATCTCACTGCTATGTATAGTCATTATGCATCAATAAATTAAAAGCAGCATGATCCACCCTATATCATACCTTCCAGCTTAAAAAACAAAATCCCGTGACCACTACTTACATTTGTGCATTTGACAATTCATAAGTAGGCTGATTAGAGGAAATAGGCAGGAACTCATTGCAAAAAAAGGGCCAGAGAGACTACCTCATTCAGTATCTAAGGATAATTTTGCTGAGATAAGAAGACAGAGGCAGCAATGTAAGACTGTCTTCTGACTTAGTAGTCCTAAATATAAAAGAAAATGGGCTAAATCAGACTCAACACAAAGATAGAAAGAATAAAAATTTTCAATGTCCAATAAAGAAGGATAAAAAAAGAAAAAATCCAACACAATTGAAAACAATACAGGTGAAAAGAATGAAAAATAAAAGCATAGAAAGATTAATTCTTGACAAAATGAAAATTCTGTCATATTATGAATAACTTTTAAGTATAACTCTTGGGGTTCCTTAAAGTCGTAAAGGATATGCCAATAGTAGGGTGTTATGGCACACACCTGTATTCCCAGTGGCTCTGGAGGCTGAGGCAGGAGGATCTCAAGTTCAAAGCCAGACTCAGCAAATTAGTGAGGCCCTGAGCAATTCAGTGAGACCCTGCCTCTAAATAAAATAAACAAATATATAAAAATGGCAAAAAATGTAGCTCAGTGGTAGAGCACTTCTGGGTTTCTGGGTTCAATCCTCAGTACACCCCTCCACCTCCGAAGAAAGGATATGCTGTGAGTATTGAAAAAAATTAATTATAAACCATAGAAAATAAATTATATAGCAACAAATGTTACAAAGAGAAACAAAAAAATCAAAGGAATCAATTAAATAATCTGAATAAAAAAATATAAAGACATAGAAATTATGACCTCAAGATATGTGATAAAATCTATTTTGAAAACAGTGGAGAGGTGAATTAATTTGTTGAAACAGTGTTAAAAAATCACATTGTAATGCTACCCAAATAAAAATGTGAAAAAAAATGGATGTGGAGAACAAACACCAGGCTTCCACTGGAGAATACTGAAAAGAAGCTATACATAGATGGTGTATTTAAGAAGCAACATTTTATGAAATAATGGCTGAAAAATTTTAAGAACTGAATTAGTACTTGACACCTCACCATAGAAAAAGATTTCCAAGTGCCAAACAGCATGAATGAATGAGAAATAAGAAATCTTTCAACGTTTATTCAAACAAGAAGAACCATGCTGAGTTATATAAAGAGATTTCCTGTAGGCATTAGTATATATACCATAGGGAAGCTGGTTAAGAAATCTGTACAATCTTTGCTTTTTTGTTTGGTGAGGAACTGATATATGGATCAGCTAGTGCCAGGATCAAGAAAAGGATTTGAACCTCAATTGTGAAACATCAAGAAGAGAATTGGATAAACTACAATTTATGAAAATATATATTCTATATCTGATGCTCAGTATTTTCAGCTTTAATGCTGTGGCTGACCACAGGACAAGCTGGGATCCTTTTCCAAGAAACTGCACATTTGTGCCCATTTGACGCAAACTCGTGGAGAAATTCCATAGAAGGCAAAATCACTAAAGGCCTACATGCTTCCCAGGCCTAATAAATAAGATGTCAGATAGGTAAGTTTATTGATCTTGGTTGCCTACTCTGACTTGAACATTTAAAAAAAGAAAGAAAAAAAAAGGCTATTTCTTCACTGTATTCCAATCCTATAGAAATTTCTCTTTTAATCATGTCCAATTAGGAACAACAAAAGGAAAAGTGGTCTAAGAAGTGTAATTGCAGCTTTACTAGGTTGACACAGTGAAATTCACCATCTTGCATACTTATAAACCTTGAAATGAAACTCTGAGATGTCTAAGATGTAAAGGAATCTTAACATTTTATAAATTTCTTGTACATGATAATTTAAAAATAGATGAATACTATTCTAGCAATAGAATTCCATTGTCTTAAATAAATGATGTTAGTAGATAATGGAATTATATTTTCATGAAGATGAAAATTATTTAGTTGGAATCTCATCCTCAACCAAGTTGTCCAAGAGTAAATCGTGAAATCAATGTGCTTCCAGGTATTGAAACACAGAGATAATATACCATTCTCTGAAAGAATGACTCAAAGCTGTGTTCCAACTTTGTGAGAAGTGAATGCAGACAAAAATTGTTTCAGCAAGGAAATGATGTAAAATTGTAGGAAGGTGTGATTTCATTTTAATTAATTCTTTAGTATAAATGTGAAAAAACAATCAAAATCACCAATAAAAAATGGAATGTTGCATTTTTCCCTGCTAACCATCCTAACTTGTTCAGAAGCAAAATTGTTACAGATTAACTACAGTTTTTAAAAAATGTAATTCAATATTAATTGCAACCTCCAAAAGAATGAGGGCTGGGTTTGTAACTCAGTTGGTAGAGCAATTGCTTAGCATGGGCAAGGTCCTGGGTTAAATCCCCAGCACTGAACACACACCAAAAAAATCTTACCTTTCAATCTCAAAGTAGTAAGGCAGGCATCATGCAAGATATATCAATCCAATAAAGGATAGGTCTAGAAAATAAGCAAAACAAAATCAAAATGAAGAATTCTAGTTGTGATACAACTATATAGGTATTCTAAATTAATAAACTTGATAAAGTTATCTGACTGAGAACAGTTAGATATCAACCTGAATTCTTAAACTCACCTAGATATATTGCTTTAAAAAAGACAGAGTTAAAATAAAACAAGTAATAGTTGGCATTAAAGGGATGTCTTAGTAAAATTCAAGGCTTAAAAATCTTGTGTACCATTTCTCATATCAGAGAAAATAGAACTTTCTTGGCTCTTGGACTGCTTCCCACTCCCTTTTTTCTTTTTTAAAACATAAGGAAGAATTTGATGATGCACCAGCCATACTTCAAATTTGAGGACAAAACCACATGTTAAAAGCGGAGGTGCCTGAATATAGAAGGAGCCTGAGACTCAACATTTTTGAGTGGCTTCCCTGGCTATATATGGCCTACAATTTATGTGAGAAGAATAAACCTTATTTGGTTTTGTTACTCTTAACCAGGTTTTCTCTTGCTTGAGTTCAAACTGTTTTGAAAAGTGATGAAATTAATTTGAATGATTACAGACAAGTGGTAGGAGAGATGTTTAATTGTATCTAAAGTGAAAAATTACAGGTAAGGATATGAACACGATTACTATTTACAATTGCAACTAGAATCATGGTATGTTAAAGGGAAGACAGATAATTAATTGCCTGGAAGGCAATGATAAAAACTCTTATAATATACCCCACCTCACATATATAAAACCTTTTAGCTATAAAATCTTGATGATACATCTCTTTGAGTTTGTGTACTTCAGGGGATCGAACCCGGGGGTATTCTACCATAATCTTCACTCATCATCCCCTTTTCATTTTTATTCTTGAGACATAGTCTTGCTAAATTGTCTAGGCTGGCCTCAAATGTGCTGTCCTCCTTCCTCCACCTCCAGAATGACTGAAATTTCAGATATATGCCAACGCGTCCGGCACTGAGATAAAAATTATATACAAAGACACATCAGTGAATGTGTCTAATTTCGTGTTTGGACACATGCAGACTCCTGAAATACGTCATCCCAATCCAGGCGATAAGCATACCCAGCACCCCCCTAATTTGTTTTGTTTCCTTGTTTTATTTTTATTTATGTGTGTGTGTGTGTGTGTGTGTGTATTTGTGGTAGTAAGAACACAATTTAAGACATACTCTCAGCCGGGCGTGGTGGTTCACGCTTGTAATCCCTGCACTTTGGGAGGCTGAGACAGGAGAATCTCGAGTTCAAAGCCAGCCTCAGCAATGTCGAGGCGCTAAGCAACTCAGAGAAACCTTGTCTCTACATAAAACACAAAATAGGGCTGGGAATGTGGCTCAGTGGTCGAGTGCCCCTGAGTTCAATCTCCAGTACTGAAAAAAAAAAAAAAAGACATACTCTCTAAAATTTTGAAGTGCAAAATACCATATTAGTATCTATGGGCATGATATTGTACAGAAGATCTTTAGAATTTTACCTGCTTGAATTAAAATATTACAATTAAAGGAACCTAAAAGTGCTCTGAGTTTGGAGTTAATGTAGAGAAATGTGACTTTGAAAATTGTAACTGATATTGTGTACACTTGAATGAGGAGGCTGAACTAGATCAAAGAGAACATGTTAGTTTTTTTTTTTTTTTGGTACTGGGGATTGAACTCATGGGTACTCGACCACTGAGCCACATTCCCAGCCCTATTTTGTGTTTTATGTAGAGACAGGGTCTCACTGAGTTGTTTAGCACCTTGCCGTTGCTGAGGCTGGCTTTGAACTTGCGATTCTCCTGTGTCATCCTCCCAAAATGCTGGGATTACAGGCGTGCTCCACCGTGTTTGGCTAGCATGTTAGTTTTAGGTTGAAATAATTCCTGTTTTAAAATTTAAAACACATGTATATACATATATGCATATATGTATATATATATGATAATTATAAAAGAATAATTCAGGTAGAAATATGAGAGAATAAAGAAATAATGACAATAAAATTGCTGTTAATCCACTTTATATACTCTTATTTTCCACTTACATCATCCAGCAAAGTTTATTAAAAAATTCCTTGCACTTTTGACATATACTCTTGCATATAAAATTATTTTTATTGTATTTTGAGCAGCAATCTGTTAAACATGTTGATGAAGTATTAAAGGAAAACAAAAGAAAGCATAATCTATTGTTTTCTAATAAGTAATCTTCTGGAGTAATGAAAAACAATAGTTGTGAGTCCAGGGAAAGATGTTATATTATGAATGAGACTTTTGAGGTGATAATTTATATTCCTGCTAAAGAATAAGAAATGCAAGGTGATAGCTTGTCAAAGGGGAAACTATATTTCATGGAATTCCTTTTCCTTCATGTTTCAAGTTAACCAGTGCCATGAATGAGTTCCTACGAACTTTTTGCCAGTTGCAGTTCATTTGGCTATGAAGGGCACCCATACCATCAAAGTGGAGGCAAGATTCTGTCTTCCTGTAGTTCCAGCTCATAAATTGTTTCCCCCACTTCATATCTATCTCCTCTTCCATTCACCCTATTGTTTGAACTTTGTTAAAGCAAAATGTACACTGGGTAGCATTAAACAGGCAAGATTATTCAAGGCATTAGCTAGAGTGAGAAAGAGATGCCAGACCATTTGTACTTATTAACTGGATTATACATTGGAAAAAGTAAACTTTCTTCTAGTTTTGAAAGAGATATCTACCAGGTCAAGTTCCTACTCTCTCACGGAACTGGGTGATCAGGTATTATTTTCCTTGCTTGCATTTCAAAGAAATGGTGCTCAGATGTTTAGGAATGTCATTACTGGTTTGTGTATCTCCTAAGAGGTTTTTTCAAGGTTTAAGTTTCAGAAGAAGTATTTTGGAACATAAGCTCACCAAACTTTCCAGTAGGCAGGTGTTCCTAAAAAAAAAAAAAAAAAAAACAAGGAAAAGATAAAACAAAAGAAATGATATTTATGCACAATATCCAGACATTGAGTACTGTACTTTAAATACATTTTTAGTATATTTAAAAATATACTTGTCAAGTATACCTTAATGCAGATTGGGGTAAAATAAGACTATAAGGGCTTACAATCAGGAAGGAAATGGTACCAAGTTTACATAAGGTGGGTGGGATGTTAGAGCTGTCTTGGTCAACTTCATGGAGCAGGTTCATAGGCAAAGACCACAGTCTTGGGGGGGATGCTTAATTCGCTTTAGCTGTTTCCACAGCTGTGAAAGTTAAATCACAATAACAAATCCACATAAATGTATGTGCATATCCAAGTGATTTTCTTTTTTAATTGAACCCTAATTGATACAGATTTTAGTACAAAAGTTTAGATTGCATAAAATGACATAGATACTTAAGCACGTAATAAACTGCAAGACGATGCTAAGCATTTGTGTTTGGACTTCTACCTGCCACTCATCTCTAGAGCAGTAGCATGGTGTTGTCTGGAGAGGTAGAAGGATGCTGAATGCTTGAGTCTGTGTTGGAGATAGGTAATTTATACCATGCTATCATGATTAGTATTAAAGATGCTTCCCAAGGATTTATGTGTTGGATTTTATCCCCATTGTGAGGTAATAAGAGGGTGAAAGTGTAATCTGACTATGGTGTGTAGAGGTGGAGCCTGTTGAAACTGATTAAGATTAAGTGAAGTCATTAGTATGAAGTATTTAGGATTGAATACTTGTGGCCTTATAAGAAGAGAAAAGAGAGAGGAGATATGCACTCATGTACCCTACCTGTCTCTTGCCATGTTCCACTTTAGTACTCTTGTCAAAAAGAAGGGCATCAATCAGATCTGGCCCTGTGACCTTGTCCCTCCAAGCCATAAGCCAAACTAAATTTCTTTATTAAACTGTTTCCATGCCTGTGGTAGAGACAAACCCACACAGTTATGGTCATCTGATTCTCGACAAAGGTGCCAGAAACATGTTGAAGTAAAGATAGCTTCTTTAACAAATCATGCCTTGAAAAGTGGATATTCATGTGTAGAAAAATGAAATTAGATTCTTATCTTTCACTCTGTGCAAAAATCAATTCAAAATGGGTCAAATAACTAGTTATAAGTCCAGAAACTTCATAACAGCTGAAAGGAAACATAGGGGAAACACTCCAACATATAAGCGTAACCAATCACTTCCTAAATAGGACCCAAATAACTCAGAAAATGCAACTAAGAATTGATAAATGGGATGGTGCCAAATTAAAAAGCTTTTGTGTAGCAAAGGAAACAAGAATATAGAGAGCCTACAAAATGGGAAAAATATTTTGCCAGTTATTATCTGAAAGAGGATTAATATCAAGAATAAAGGACTCAAATAATGCTTTCAATAGATGAGAAGTAAACTACACAGATACTCCTCATACAAATGGCCTACAATTATGTGAAAATAAATGTTCAATGTATTTAGCCACCAGGGAAATGCAAATCAGAACTACATTGAGATTCCATCTTGCTCCAGTCAGAATGGCAATCATCAAGAATATGAATAAAAATAAATGCTGGCAAGGGTGAAGGAGAAAGGAACTATCATACACTGTTGGTTGGAAAGCCAACTGGTATAGCCAATATGGAAATCAGCATGGAAGGTCCTCAAAGAACTAAAAATTGAACTATCATATGATCCTTTTATACAACCCTTGGTACTTACACAAAATAATTAAAATCAGCCCTACTTCATAGATGCATGCATACCCATGTCTATCACAACACAATAATGGCCAAGTAATAGAATCAGCCCAGGTGTTTGTCAACGAATGGATAAAGAAAATGTTGTATATATACACAAGGAAGTTTTATTCTGACTTTTGTTTTTTTTTTTTTTTTTTTTTTTTGTGGTACCAAGGATTGAACTCAGGGGTACTGGACCACTGAGCCTCTGATTTACTTCTCCAGCCCTATTTTGTGTTTTATGTAGAGACAGGATCTCACTGAGTTGCTTAGCTCCTCTCTGTTGCTGAGGCTGGGTTTGAACTGGAGATTCTCCTGGCTCAGCCTCCCAAAGTGCTTGGATTACAGGTGTGAGCCATCGCACCCAGTTTGAGTTGACTTTTATACATGAAAGCTCTAACTAGTTCTTATAATCCCTGATAAAGATAGGAAATTGTTGTTCTTATTTAACTGAGGAATCTGAGGCCCAGTTGTATTGAGGTCTAAATCATGGAATAAAATTTAAAGTCTGGATTAAAAAAAAGAAGAAGAAGAATGGGTCATGGCATAGTGGTACATGCCTGTAATCCCAGGTATTTGAGGTATTTGGGAGACTGTAGCAGGAGGATCACCTGTTGGAGCCCTGTCTCAGTCACTTAGCAAGGCCCTAAGTAACTTAGAGAGACTGCCTCAAAACTAAAAAATAAAAAGGGCTTGGAATGTAGTTTAACAGTAAAGTACTCCTGGGTTCATTCCCCAGTACTGAGAGAGAGAGAGAGAGAGAGAGAGAGAGAGAGAATGAAATCATGCCAGTTGTAGGAAAATGGATAGATCTGAAGAACATGATATTAAGTAAAAGAAGCTAGACTCAGAGAGCTATCACATGTTTTCTCTCATGTGGAAACTAGAGGAAAACAGAGAAAGAAAAGTAATGAAAGTGGAAGGGAGAAAATTGGTATAGTAGAAGGAAATAAATGGAAAGGAGTAAAGGAAGGGAAGGGGAAGTATTGTGAAGTGAAACTGATCAAGTTTGCTATAGGCATTTGTGAATATTGAACAATGAAACACACCACTGTATAATTAGTATGCACCTATTAAAAAAAGAAAATTAATACAGACAGGGTTCATTATATTTCTAATTTCTATAATTATAAAATTAAAGTTCTATTGACACAAAGTAATATTTTGGTTTCATTTTCATCATCTATGGACTGTACCAAAGCCTTAAACCAATCATATGTTCATTTGGAGAAGAACTACAGCTGATGGCAACTCAGTCCATACACAGAGCTCTTTTTGTAGAGGTATCAGTCTGGTGGTGATGCTAGAGCAAAATATCTCAGATTGGGTCATTCATATGCAACAGAAATTTATTGCTCACTGTTTTAGAGACTGAGAAATCCAAGGTCAAGTTATCAGTCAGTTCAGGATCTGATGAGAACACACTCTCTGCTTCAAAGATGGTACCATCCTGCTGTGTCTTCACATGCTGGAAAGTACAAGGCATTTATCTTCCATCTCCTTTAGAAGAGCAACGATCCCTTAATCTCTTGCCAAAACCCCCACCCTTAATACTACCATGATGGGGTGAGGTTTCAACATGAGTTGTGGAAGGGGATATTCAGACAAAAGCAAGAGAGTAAAGATGTCAGCTGTACCTCAGCAAAGTCTACAGAGGACTGCTCAGCAGCATCACAAAAAAATCTAAGTGACCTCAACAGATGGTTACAGGCTATAGATACTATAATTAAAAGAAAATTAATTTGAGGAAGGTATTTGACCTTAGGGTCTATATTGGTGGCCTCTCTCAATTTTTGGTGCGTGGCAGATATGAGCAATCAATGTCATGGGTCTGGAGAGTTTTTCACAGTCTCAGAATGCAAGATGCTGCAGCTCAGCAAGTTGCATGTCAGAATACAGCTTCGGAATACAGGATGCTGCAGCTCTATCTAGCATACAGTTCAAAGGCAAGCACTTAATTCTAATGGAAAGAGAGCCTTAGTATGCATTGAAAATGGTTTTGGGAATCTGGACAAAATAAATTACTTCTCCATTGCAAATCAGTTGAGTTCTTCATATGATATTATGTGCTGCTGAGGTTTCACCTGTAAACCGTTAGTAGTCACATAGCAACAAAGTTCTAAGTCACTAGCCAAGAGTTGTATCCTTCTTCCAGGGACCCTCTATGCAGAAATATTATGGTTGTGTATTTTGTTATCCTTAGAAATTGAGTCCTGTGGTGGATTCTGCAGGTGCTGAAGTGCATGACCTGCAGAGTACTCTTGGTTAACTATAAATGATGAACTTTTCCTGTTAGACATATTGCTTAGTCCTAAGGAATTCCAATGCTCCACAGGACAAAAAATCATACTCAAAATAGGAGCAAAGATATGCTATATCATAGAATTGACAACTAGTTTGGTATTGTCATATTAGCAGTAAGGCTCACAAAGAAATTTGCAAGTTATAGAATTAAGTATAGGTGATATTATCCCCAGAGGTATATGTATATCCTTAAAATGCTAATTTTGCCCTGAGAATTCCTTCGAGTAAATTTAAAATGCACAAAATGTGGGTTCAGGATAGTATGTATCCATTGACTGCTAAACTGATGAAACCAAACCAAGATTAAACCAAACTTATTCTAAAGCCTAAGGTGATTCTGAGAACTAGTTTCTTATAGCAGGACTGTATATTTGCTAACAGGGATTAAGCACTGTACATTCTGTGGTTTGTAAAGGGTCTAAGTACAGAATAGTTATGCTATTCTGTGATCTACTAATCTTTGGAAGCATTGAAACTAAGGTACATAAGAGACTGACATGCAAATAAAATACTTCAGGGGCTCTAAAGAAATACTCATATTTATATGAGTACACTGGGGTTCCAGTATAAGCCCAATGTACTGGTACTTAAGAGGGCAAATTTCATCTGGGCACTGAAACTTCTAGACTTGAATTTAAGTAAAATATGAAGATGGAGAAGATGGGGGAGGAAGTGTTTTTATCTTTAGACTTGAAATTAATGTATGAAAGAGAAAATAATGTTGAACGTGATCTATTTGGGAAATTGACTTTAGAAAAGATATAACGTTGGGTTTTAATTTTTTCATAATGTGTAATGTTAAGGAAGGATATAATTTCAAATAAAGTATATCTATTGCTAAAATTTTTTATCTTTAGTTTCATACATCTTATTCTTAGAATTTCATGCTATTTCCTTTATTGCAGAACTTCTATTATGTCTTCATGGAAAATGTATCTGGTCATAATCTGGTGAGAGAAGGAAAATAGCAGGTGAATTTTCCGCCTCATTAGGATGGTAATCACTGTACCCTACTTAGATATTTCAGAAACTTTCAGAAGCAAATATTCAGGCTCTCCCTTATTGTCCCAGGAATGTTTACAGAAGTGCAGTGACTCAGCATATAAGAAATGATATCAAAGATATTGTCCCAGATCTGCCCTGCTACTGGCCCACTGTCACCTCTAAACGCGTTCACAACAGGTCCAGTCAACCATAGGCTTAATCCAGAAGCTGAGCACTTTACTTAAATAAGTCAGAGGCTGCTATTTGATGAATGTATTTTCTTTCTTTCTTTCTTTCTTTTTTTTTTTTTTGGTACCAGGGATTAAACTCAGGGGTACTCGACCATCGAGCCACATCCCCAGCCCTATTTTGTGTTTTATGTAGAGACAGTGTCTCACTGAGTTGCTTAGTGCCTCGCCATTGCTGAGGCTGGATTTGAACTCACGATTCTCCTGTCTCAGCCTCATCCCCTCGCTGGGATTATAGGCTTGCGACACCGTGCCCGGCTTGATGAATGTATTTTATTAATTCCTGACTTCCATGAGAAGGCATATTGTTTGCTGATCATACGCTTCTCCTCTCTCAGACAATTTATTCTATCCTAACTGAGAGAAGTGAAGTGACAGTGA
Organism: Geosciurus inauris; assembly: GCA_004024805.1. Lineage (NCBI taxonomy): Eukaryota > Metazoa > Chordata > Mammalia > Rodentia > Sciuridae > Geosciurus > Geosciurus inauris. Next base: position 84,176 of record PVHX01005976.1, read on the forward strand.
ATGACATTTGACTATACTTGGACCCACCCGGCTTGCTTCCCCATTCTTTTGGATATGGGAAGACAGCAATCGGGATAATTTTGATTTGAGAGTAAATATTTTCTCATTGCTTTTTCACCACTTTTATGACATGCAAAAGGGTTGCTTGATTATGGAGGTGTGTGCTGTGAATTGAATTTTCCCAAATACACACGTCACAACCACTAACTTGACAATGGTTATTTATTCATGTGAAAATGCATACTTCTCTTGCTACTCTTTTGTTCTATTTTCTCAACGGGGATGAAAGTACTATTAATTGAGCTCCTTGGAGATCCAAATAATGCTTTATCTGCTCTAATATGGTACATAAATTTTATTTCCATCTTCATAGAAATAACCACATGAGGGAGGCAGACAATGATGAAAGTGAGAGAATAAATATGTGGTATGTTAAAATCTTACTTCAGTAAAGAAATACCTAGCCCAAGAGATCTTTTTAAACTAAACTCTTGAAGCTTTCTTGTGATGAGACATTCAGCAAAGCCATTTTCATTTCCTCCATTTTGCTAAATGATTTAAGTACTAAGCAAAGAAAAATCTATTACTACATATTTTGAAAACAGGAAATATTGCACATGCCTGATTTTAATAGACTCTAAAAATGGGTGCCTGGTGAAAAGCTTCTGCAAAGTTAAGGAAAGTACTTACAAAGATAAATAGGATACTTGAGGACAACAAGTGAAGAAAGTATAATTGGAAAGATTATAAAATGTCAACATAATGAATCTCTCTGACATGAGATGTTCTGTGATCAACTACACATTTTTATGAATGTTGTGAGTGGCTAAATAAAGAAAAGGCCAGTGATGAACAGATGAAGAGGCATTGAAAACAATAAAGACCCTAAAGAATTAAACAAATGAGTAAGAGAAAGAACAGCTTTACTGTCAAGTGAATAAACAAATTAAAACTATTGAATAACTTGTAAACTCATCAATGTTAATGAGCTCTTTAGGCAGAGCATAAAACCATTTCTTTGGAATTCAGACATCCAATCTGTATGTGTCTGATTCAAAGACTAAAATATGTACATAAACAAAAATGTTCAGGCCACTTAGGGATGCAAAGGAGAAGTCTAATGATTCAATAGGATTAAGATTAGAGAAAAAACAGTAAAAAGTAAATAAAATGTGAAAATAATTAATTTCATGCTTGTATCACTTAAGTACCAAAAACAGAAATAAGGAACAAGAACATAAAAAGTGAAATTTTATTTTAGGTAATGACTAATCATTTTAGAACAGTTTTCAAATTCATAAGGCTTGCATTTTTTCCCAATGTCAAAATTAATTCAATCCTAGAAAACATGTTGGAATTAAAATGCTCAGTAAAAAATTGTATACTTAATTTATTCTTCATCTAAAAAGTTAATAAAAGCTCATTTACATGTTTACTTAGTGCTTTTCTTATTTACTCCTAATTATCAATATATAATATGAATACAACAGAAATGTTTAAGCTACATTTCCATCACACTAATAAAAAAACAGACAATATTTGAGACATAATAATCAACAAAAATAGTTTTATGAATTTTAAAAACTTAAATGTCTATTTTTGGAATAATAAGTATGATTTGTAAACATTTTATCTCACCACTACAAAGCAAATATAAAAATTTTTAAAAAATGATGTCAAAATATTGGTTAGGCACATGAATGGTTAGTAGTACGCAATGGGATTTCTGAGAAAATAACACATGAAAGTTGAGGTTAATTTTTTACTTATTTACTTAAGCTGAAGATTTCTATTTGCACAATTTATAAAAAGATAATGAAATTTTGCTATTTGTTATTTGCATGTAGATATTCCTTCTTAATCTATCCATATCACAACCTGCTAAAAAAGAGAACATTTATGTTCTTCCAACAGAGTTGAGGAATTATTAGGCTATAATACATGATATAAATTTTTGATGTATAGGAAGATAATTTTTTGTAACAAATTAACCACTATCAGTGTTAGTATAATTTATATTTAATCATTGATTATTTAATAATAATTTCCTTTGAGTTTTCATAGGTGCTTCCATTCTTATGGGATGATGTCCATAGCTGCTTTTAATTTGAATGGGAGGCTGAGGCATAGCACTTAGAGTTACAGCATCTTAGGGTTAAGCATACAATTGACATCATTTACTTAACATCTCCCTGTCTTAGTATAAGGTGGAAATGCCTTCTCATACTGATTATGTATGGATATCTGTAGGATTAAAACTTATCTGAGGCTTAGTTGCACATTTTTTATTATTTATACAACCATTTTAAGAAGAAATCTGTTAAAATTCTGAATGTAAAACTTATCCTTATTCACTGCTGAATTTTCTATTTATTATATCAATATAGGATGTGATGGTTATTGTTGTATATCACCTTGACAGGATTAAGAAATACCTAAATATCTGGTAAAACATTATTTAGGGGTGTGTCATGTCTGTGAGAGTGTTTTCAGAAAAGGCTGACATGTGAATTGATGGATTGTGTGGGTGAGATTCTACTTCAATCTGAGTGGCACCATCCAGAGGAAACAAATGTATTCTATCTCATGGAGCTGGAAGAATCTTCTTCTCTAGCCCTTTGATCTTAGAACTTCAAGTTCTCTTCAGCTTTTGGATACCAGGACTTGTAGCAGTACCCCAATACTCAGATTCTCAGGCATTTGCATCAAGTCAGAAGTTACACCATCAGCCCATGGTTTGGAAAACTTCTAACCTGAAACTCTAAAATTACTACAAGAAAATGCAGGAAAACACTTCAATACACTGTCATAGCAACAATTATGTGATTCGACTCCAAAAACACAGCAACAAAAATAGACAAATGGGATTGTATCAAACTAAAAAGCTCAGCAAAGGAAACAACATAACTAAATGAAAACACATGGAATGTAAAAAAAATTTGCAAATGGTACATCTAACAACAGATTGACAAGTATACATAAGGAACTTAAAAAGCTTTAACAATCTTAACTAAAAATGGGCTGAATCAATTAGGAAAAAAACAATAAATAAGTAGAATGAAAACCAGTACAGTAGAGGAAGAGGAAGAAGGAGAGAGAGATGGGAAAGGAAGTAGTACTGGAGACTGAAATGGAGCAAATTATATTCCATACTTATATGATTATGTCAAAATGAACCCCATCAGTATGCATATCTAATAAAAAATCTTAAAAATGTCTTGAAGAACTAAACAGACACTTCTCAAAGAAATGTATTCAAATGTCCAACTAATACTTAATATCATTAATTATCAAAGAAATGCAAATCAAAACCACAATATCATCTCATCCCAGTTAAAATGCACAAGAAATAGTAAATGTTGATTAAGGGTACAGAGGAAAAGGAACTCATATACACTATTGGTGGAAATGTAAAGTAATACAGCCATTATGGAAAATTGTAGAGATTATTCAAAAAGTTAAAAATAGAACTACCATATGATTCAGCAATTCCATTAATGAGTATATGTGTAAGGGAGTTGAAACTTTTATAACGAAATTTGTCTGCATCCCACATTTATTGCAGCATTATTCACAATAGCCAAAATATGGAATCAAGTCAGATGTATCTCATTGGATAAATAGATGGGAAAATTTTGATGCTTTTATCTAATTAAATACTACTTAGTCATAAAAATGAAAGAAAATCTATCATTTGCAACAATAAGGATGGAAATGGAGAACATTATGTTGAGTGAAACTAACCAGATGCAAAAACACAAATACCAAATATTCCCACACATTTATGGAAACCAATACATCAATCTGGTAGAAACATGGAATAAAATAGTCCTCAGTAGAGATGAGAAATGATAAGAGAAAAGGAGGACAGAAAGAAATTAAGGGGGACTTTCAGGGACTGGTAAGAATGCAGAGGGGATGAAGGATTGGTGGAGGAGATTGAGAGTAGAAAAAGTGTGAATGAACTTGATCAATGAGTGATGTATGCATGTATGTAACATCACAGTGAAACCCATTAATTTCTACATACAATACATGTTAATATTTATAACAATGAAATATGTTGCCAATAGAGCAATTATGAAAATAGATAAAAATCATTTAATTTAAAAAGCAACAATAAAAGTACAAAACTTCTTAAAATGGTAGCTGATAGTCAAACATAAGTCTAAGTCTATACATTTATAAAATAAAATTCTCTGAGATTATCTGTGAATTTATTGTTTAAAATTAAAGTAATAATTGCATTGTTTCCTTTAAAAAATCATCACTTAATTTTTTGTGAATTTTAATGGAAGTCTTCAAATTATAAAATTTTGAATATGCAGATATCTGTGGTAAATAGTATTGTATTTCAATTAACTATTGATCATTGATAAATGTAATATATTTTAAAGATCTAGGTACTAATATCCTTTCCCAGAGTTTTCTAGATAGAAAAATGACCTTGCTAATATATTTTTTTACTTAAAATTTACAAAAACTGAAGCCCCAAATGTTAAGTGCTTAACTCAATGAACTTAGGCAACTGCAATCAAAACTATTTGAGATGTAGAAAATTTCTCTTAACCTAGATTTTTCTTTTATGACTTTCCACTCAATTCCCACATTAATAAGCAAAATCTGGTCTGATTCCTATACAGCAAGGTATATTTTCTGTTTTCCTCATTTTCTTTTTTTAAGTATTTTTTTTCCACAGCTTTCTTGAAGTAAAATTAAAGTACAATAAAATGCACATATTTGAAGTATGCAATTTAATCAGAAGGGACAAAGAAGGCCATTTCGTATCGCTTAAGGGAATTATACATCAAGAAGATATAACAATCGTAAATGTTTATGCCCTAAACATTGGAGCATCTACGCACATCAACCCTTCTCAATTTCAAGATTCAAATAGACCACAACACAAAAATACTGTTATCTTTAACAGGCCTCTGTCACCACTGGATAGGTCCTCCAAACAAAAGCTAAATAAGGAAGTATGGAAGTAAAATATTCTATTGATAATGTAGACTTAATAGATAGACATAGAATATTTCATGCATGAATGACTGAATACAATTTTGTCTCAGCAGCACACAGATCCTTCTCTAATATAGACTATGTAATGTAAGCTATCATGTATGTTGGCATAAAATTGTAATGTTACCTAAATGTATTTTTAGCATCTGTAGGGGTATTATGATAGCTCCCTTTCCATTGATATTAATTTTTTGTGTTCTTGCTTTTTTCATGATTAGACTATTATTTTGTCTCTATTTCTTATATTTCTGCTCCAACTCTTATTTTATCCTTCTTAGTACATAATTTGAAAATAATTTGATTGTTGTTCTTTTCATTTTCAAGGAAATGCAATTATAGGGTATGCACTTTGGTTTGACACTTTTCACTTATCATTATTGCATGTATATATTGCATATTATTTCATTGGTGAATATTGTTCTGTCGTCCACTTCAATAATAATTTTTGTAATAAACTATTGTTATACATTCAACTTATTTCATGATTTTATCTATTATGAATAGACAAAATGCTGTGAACTATTATGTTTCTAGCATTTTGACTCAATGTAATTTGTGTTTCCATGTTCCTTCTGCTGGGCATTTGGTTTGGTTCCTGTTTGGTGCTCTATGAATAGCTTGCAACAATCATTCCTGTACAAATTTTTGGGTTGGCATATGTTATACATTCTTGGCTAAATATCTAGGAATTCAATTACTGGATCATAGATTAAGTTTATCTTTATTTTAAAAATCCCTGCCAGAACACTTTCCAAAGTGTTCCAACCATTTCATACTCTTACAAGAAAAGTAGAACATTTTAATTGTTTTCTAACACTTGCAACATATTATGTTTCTATATTTTATTGTAGTATCCTAATAGGTAAGGGCATGATGATCTATACCTTACTATGGATTCATTTCCTTAATTTCTAATGATGTTGTCTACCTTTTAATCAGCTTATTGATCTTTCTTTTATCTTCTTTTATGAAGTGTGTTCAGTTTGTGGTTTTTGTTGTTTTTTTCTATTTTTGATTTTTTTTTTTTTTACTTTTAATGATGGATTTCCAAGCTTTTATCATCATTTCACAAAAAAAAACAAAAAACAAAAAAAAAAAAAAACCTTCACTGAGAATGATATGCTGTGAGTGTTGTTTCTGACTCCTTGGCTGGTGCTTCATTTTGTCAATGGTGTCTTTTGATGATTAGATGTTTTAATTTTAATGATGTCAATTTAGCAAATTTTCTTTATAGTTAATGATTTAGGTATTCTCATTAAAATCCTTCCTTGAATGAAAAATTTCTTTGATGAGTTCTGGACATTTCATAGTTTCAGCATTTAGGTTTATGATTCATCTTTAATTAGTTTCAGTCAAGTCTAGCATGTGGTAGGATTCAAGATTTATTTATTTTACATATCATCTTATCATTACCAAACTGCTTTGGCACCTTCGCTGAAAATAAATGTAGAATTATCTCTGGTTTCTCCTTCTGTTTCACTAATATTTTTCATTTTTTACACAAATTCCATACTTCCATGTTTATTGTAGCATACCACAGTGTATATTCTTGGAGTTAATATATATGTTCTTGGAGTCAAATTTATTTAATATTTTTAAGATTGTTTAGCCATCCTAGATCTTTTAAGTTTTCACTCAAATATCATAATCTTCTTCATTTTTACAAAGAAAGAATGTTGGATTTTGGTTATCCAATGAATTAAATTTATAGATGTTTGTTGAAAATTAACCTAAATATTGACTATTTCAATTCACTAACTCATCTTCCCTCTACATTTATTTCAATTTTTAAAATATTTCCTCTTTATAATTTAAAGTGTCCTGGTAATTTATTTGCTTGAATTTGGCTTAATATATTCTCAAATATTTTATACTTTTGATTTTTTTAAAAAGAAATTTCCACCTGAAAATACTTTCTGAGTTTTACTTATAGTACTTGAAATGTAAATTTTCAGGTTGATCTGCTATCCTGCACCATTTCTGATTTCACTTCTCTGCTTTAGAAGATTTTGAAAACTTCTTAGGGTAACATACATAAATAGACATATCATTTGTTAAAGGGGACATTCTATATATTTATTTTTATTGTCCTTACTCGCTTCTTCTTGCCTGATAGAAATAGCTAGGAGTTTCTCTAGCATCATATTTTATAGATCTGTCGATGGTGGTACATTTCCTTGCTGCATTTTCAACTTTAGAACTAAAGAGTTTAGTTTTTGATAAGTAATATGGTAATAGTTGTAAGTTTTGGTAGAGAACCTTTATTTGACTGAATTTTTCTAATTTCCTCAGTTTTCAATAGGAATATTATTACATTTTGTCACATGATTTTTTTCTAACAAATATGTAATTCTGTTAATGTGAATATTTGACATGATTGTTCTTTAAAGGAAACTGACATGCATTGAATAGGTAGTATAAAATTGATAATGGTATCTTACCAACTTCATATATACCTGCTTGATTTGATAATATTTTGTTAAGTATTTATTGTCTGTTCTCAAAAGAGATAGCTCTAATCTTCTTTCTCCTGCTCCTCCTCTTTTTTCTTTCATTGTATATCTCAGGTTATGTTCCAGAGCCACTATAACTCACAACAAACACTGGGGTTATTTCATTCTTCATTATTTTGTAGAGTTCATTTAAGACTAGAATTAATTTTTCTTAAATAAATGATAAAATCTTCCTTTGCAATCCTCTGGGGCTGAGGTTGTGTGGATGTTTTCTATTATCCATTTAAATCATTATTAGACATGGAAGTCTTCACCTTTTCTATTCTTCTTATGTCAATTTTCCTAGGTTGAATTTTCAAAAGATTTCTTTCTTTATAAAATTTGTCAAACTTGTGCATATGTTTCATTATAAACTTCATATATGCTCGCAAGGCTTTAGCATCTAGAATATCTCCCTGTTCATTCTGAAAAATGAATATTTCCATCTCACTCTTGTTGAGACCAGGCTTGCTAAGGCATGGTGATTTTTATTAAACTTTACAAAGAATATATTTTCCTGATATTTTTAATTTTAATTGCACATTAACTTGCCCACTCATATTTATTGTTTGCTTATTTCTACTTAACTTTGTGTTAAATTTCTACATTTGTTCCTTTCTTAAGATAAAAACTTAGGGCAGTTATTCTAAAATGTCCTCTCTTTTCTTTACTTTCAATTTGTTCAATTATTTCAGTAGCTTTAGGGGAAGGGACACTAACATTACTCTTATATTATCAAATGTGGAACAATTTTTATCCATCCTTCTCTTTTTACTTTTTACTTATTATATCTTACTTCAATAGCTATAACAAATTATCCAATGCCAAAAACACATATTGAAAAGTGGGATTATTTATTTAATTATTGATTATTTCATACATGCAAATATTTAGTTTCAATGTACATATCCATAAAGGTGACATTTTCTTGTATTAATATAGGGCTTTCGCCTGTAACAGGTGGGGATACTGTATGCTAACTAATGATGGAGGCAAGATTTGCACTTGTAGAGATTGTACCAAATACTAATTCAATTTAAAAAATAAGTCTACTTTGAATGTTCCACATGATTTACTAGATCCTTCATGACTTGTTGTAAAAGTAATCGAAGGCAACTGATGCCTAAATCAAAAATTCAAATCAGTATTTGCACTACTTTATGATTCTTTATACTGGTTAAGAACTGTGTTGTTAGGTAGATAAATATATCCATCAGTTGAAGCTATAACAATAAAACCATGTCATCATAACAGAATACCAAGTTAGAATTAATATTACTTAGCCAGAATCTTGAAATATTTCAATGACTTTAAAAAATAAATAATATAAATTTCTCTAAGGAATGAATATTTTCAGTAGCAATACAAAATATGATTAATCTGGACATGTTCAACTCTAATTAAGAACATTTGTCACTAGTAACCTGACTCCTTTTGATGTAATTGCTACCGCATAAAAATGTCTGATCAACATAAGTGTAGGATTAGCAAAACATTTTATTACTTATAATAATGCATAGCATGATTGGCTCTATATGCAGAAGATGGTATTTTTAGTGACTACCATAGTTACATAGTGAAATGTTAATTAAAATGGAAGTAATAAACTGTTTGTTCCAAGTTCAATTACTTAATTATGAAATTAAAACTAAATAATTTGCCACTACCACTCTCACTGGTATTATGAAATGATATCCAAATGATTTCCAAAATGATTAGCATGGCTCTAACTGTCATGATCTGCAGGTTGCCAGGTTATTGAATTCTTGAAACAGCTCATAACAAATATTTTTTTAATTCCCCATAGTAGCAGTCAGTGTACCAGTGCAACATAGCAATATAAGAAAGCCCATATTTTGGAAACATTAGAATGAAAAAGGTTATTGTCTTTTTTTTTCAAAATTGCTATTGCAATGGCACAACTCTTTGAGATGTATTTACTTTGGTTTGTTTTCAAATTGACCTTAAAAGTTCATAAAGATCATCAACATACAGCATACTTTTGACTAATGCTTTGACAGGCAAATGCTCTGCAAGTTGGCTAAGGGAAAATTTATGTCAGAATCTACTGCTTTCAATCACTGTATGAAACAATAATTGTAAGAGATAATATTTAAAACAACCATATATTTTTCTGCCCCAAGCAATGTGATTTTTCTGATGAATTAATAGTAAGTTGTAAAAAATTAAATGATATACATTTCAATAGCAAAATAATTATATGGTTGACTACAGAAATTAGATCCTTTCAATTACATTATGTAATCCATAACATTTTGGCTTGTCTAATGCAATGGTGCAACAAAATTTTAAAGAATTAATCTAAAAATGCTTGTCTTGTATCTCTATTTACCTCATAACCTGATACATTACTACCTTCAAACAGAAATAATTTTACAAAAAATTTCATTAAACCAGATAAAATGGAATATCAAAGCCTTTGGAAAACAGGTAGGAGAAATATATTTTTGTCTTTCAACACTGTTATAACATCAGGTTTTAGCAAAATAGGATGCTTACTGTTGGTGTTTCCTATTACTTTACATGCCCTGAGGTTAGAACAGTTCTCATTAATGAATGTGTGGGCAAAATACAAGCTCCCAAGGAATTGTGTGTACTTCTAAAAATGTGAGTCACAGCAGTATCGAGACTCCAAATGGACCCCAATGGCAGCCACATTCCCTCATTTGCAACCTTACAGTTTTTTACAACACGGTAGCAGGACTGGTTGGTGCGACCAGTAGACTATGAAAAATGATAGTATGCCAATTTTGAGAATAGCTTATGAAGATTGTGGGCTGTTTCTTCGGTTCTTTCCTTTACATATTCACTCTACAGGCAGGCATGATTATCATAAGCATTCTAAAGAGAGACTAGCGTTGGCAAGAAACAAAGACCTCCTTCCAGCACACACAAGTGTGGGCTGGTAAGCAGATTCTCTAGCCAGAGTTGAAGACAGAAAGGAGTACAGCTCCAGACAGACAGTAATTTGGGTTCAACCTGATGAGTGACCTTGATCCAGATCACTGAACTGAACCAGTCTTGAACACTTGACCCTCAGACAGTGTGAGATATTAAATGTTTGCAGTTTTAAGCTACATAATTTTAAGATACTTCGTTATACAGCACCATATAACTAATACTGTAGGTAAAAACAGTTAAAATAATTTGTTGCCAATGTATTTGTTTTTTGTACCAGGGATTGAACCCAGGGGTGCTTAACCACTGAGCAACATCCCCAGTCCTATTTTGTATTTTATTTAGAGACAGGGTCTCATTGAGTTGCTTAGCGTCTCACTCTTGCTGAGGCTGGTTTTGAACTAGTGATCCTCCTGCTTCAGCCTCCTGAGCCTCTGGGATTAGAGGCATGAGCCACTGCACCTAGCTGGTGACAATGCATTTTTAACATTTATTAGTCAGTAACTACTTGTCTTTCTATCAGACATGAGTTGGGAAACTGAGGTACTACTGTTAATTGTAGGACGATACCTTATTTTGTGTGATTTTACATTTGAGGGTAATCTTGGAATATAATTTTGTGGACACATTTGACAATTATGGAAAAAACTTCAATGCTGACATATATTTTTAACATGCAATATTGAAATTTTGAATGATTATATATTTGAAATTTTCTAACTACATCATTTTCAAAATATGATATAGATTATGTATATTTATGGAACATAGCATTTCTGACATTTGTGGATAGTCACATGGTATGTTGAAGGCAGTTCTTTATTAATTTATTTTATGAAAAGGCTTTTTATAAAGAACTGATTCTTTCTCTATATATATTTATTTATTTCTTCTTTTCTGTCTTTCTATTTATCTGTAACTATGAGCACAGTGTTATATCCATAGTAAAATTTAATCCATTTCTGTTCTTTTTAATGCAATGGGCTTTGCTGATAATTGGTAACACAAAGGCATCATTAACCAGTACATTAGGACATTCTGATTCACTCCTTTAGATTTCAGGCTTAAAAGGCCATTGAATTCTTAATGACCCTAACCAATGGAAGCAGCAGTTTTCCTCTCAAAGTAGAATCCTGGAGTAGAGTTGTTTTCTTTGATTTATATACTTACTGGATTTGCAGTTAATTACAATGTTCAAATGATAAGTCTGGAAAAACAGGCTCCATAAATGCTTTTGCTTTGCCCATCATTTCTGAGAAAAAGCCAATATAATTGCCAGTGTCTATGAGAAAGATATGTTAAAACTTTCCATGTTCCAATGCATAGTGTTCTTATGGTGGTAAGACATAAAAATTTGTCTCTCCAAAATGTCTGTATGTATGAGTATATAGTAATCCAAAAACACAGAGATTATTGAACATACAGATCATCCACATTCTCAGTTCCTCACTCTTTGGTTATCCCAAGTCCTTGGACTTCAAAGGAAATTTGATTTTCCAAATTTGTATGCTCAACAAACTTAATTTGATTTCATTTAAATGCTAAATATTTGTTACTTGATTATTCACTTATTAATGTGAAAACATCTATACATGGAGTCAATCAACAAGAAGAAAACAAAGGGAGTGTATTTTACTATTTGGAGTTTGGGAATAGAAAGTAAGGAACTTTAAATTTCCATTATGCTGTTTTGCTCAACTGCCTTGGTTTATTTGCTGTTTCTATATGCTATTTTATAACAACTTTCCACATTGTTTTCTATTTGTTCTTAATGGTTTTTATTACTCTGCTTTATGAAAAAAAAAAAAAACTTAAAAGCTGCATTATCAGGGCATCTAAAAGCAAAAAGTTTCTCTCCACTCTAAACTACTTCATGGTACTATATACTAAGAGCAAGTCATTTTAAAGATTCTCATTAAAAATTACAAGGCATAAAAAATTTACTTGTTTTAACTTATTACATTGTCATTGTGTTAGTTTAAGTTACATATAAATGTCCTTCATATATGTTAGTTGGGAAATTCAAAATATTTTATATGATGCTGTGTTAAAAGGAGGAGTAAGAACAAAATACTTGTGAAAATATTATGCATTTTACAATTACAAAAGTATTGATTTATTTTCAAACATCACTTTTGGATTCTTATGGGAAAAATAAGATATGTGTGGGAAAACATTCAATAATGTTCTGGGTATAAGAATCTTATAGATACTGAAATTTGATTCTGTTCATTTCAAACCATGTTCTTTTCTCATGTTGTTATTCCTCAACAAGTTTCCATTTATGCCAAAATGATTTCTGAAAAATGTGTGCCTCTTATTATATTTTACCAGCATGTCAATTTCTTGATATGTCTCCCCTTCTTTTTTTGTTTAAGTTATATTTATTTCCTTAAGTTTTAATGAAATTTTTATCCATTTATTATTTTTAGCAAGTAATCAGCTTTATTTCTCACCTAATTACTTTTTTTTAAATATTTTTTTAGTTGTTGATGGGTCTTTATTTTATTCATTTATTATTTATATGTGGTGCTGAGGATCGAACCCAGTGCTTCATGCTTGCTAGGCAAGTGCCCTACCACTGAGCTACAGCCCCAGCCCCTCTCACCTAATTTCTTAAGTGTCCACAGACTGTGCCACTTATTTTGAATTAATTCATAAGCTCAGAGTTGTATATTTACATACACATTTATTTTGAATCTTTGTTATAGAAAACAATGTATAACTATGTATATACTTTGATCCTTAACTTTTTGTATTAGTTTTGCTCTGTGAAGATCTTCTGATACATTGATTGTGTCTTACTAAACTTCTCAATTTTTTTCCAGTGAATGCTGCAAAGATGGGAAGAAAATACAAGATGTATGAAGGAAGCATATCATTAATGTTAGGAGGACAAAGAGAAATTTGATTTTGTAGATAATGTTATTTGATCTGTGGAACTTAGGGAAAAAAAGTGCATCTCTGAAGATGTAAATATACATTCTTGATAAGAACTTGTCAAATAAAATAATGATTTTAAAATTAAAGAGTATCATATAAAATGTAATCAGTATAACCACAAATTAAAAACACAATGGGAAAAAATAAAAGATTCTCAAGAAAAAGCTATAATGGATAAGAATTGAGATATTAACTTTCACTCTTAAAAAGTAATAAAAATTATACATGTTCATTTATATATCATCTTTTTATTAGGTGAAATGAGACAAAAATCTTTTACTTTGATCTTGTAAAAGTCTCATTTGCTAAAGATATGTGGTACTAGTTGTATGCTTATTTATGTAGTTGATAGTTAACGCTAATGTTATGATGAATCAAACTGTGCAAAAAAGAAAAATAGAAAGAAAAAAATACATTATTTTAGAGTTAAGCATTTTTCATACTACTAAATAAGGAAAGAGAAGATGCATTTTCAATAGGATTTAAAAAGTGGTTTGGACCACAGCATGACCATTGCAGTTTTATTGGACTCCAGTTACTCAGATATTTAATCTGTTGAAAAAGTGAAACAGCAGAATGATTAAACATAATTGAAATGGTCCCCCTGGACACCTAGCTGAAGAGTCAACAAGCTAAAATCTGCTGTCATGTCACTTACCTTTCTGACATTTAAACTCGCACATTTCATTATATACTATTTTTTTCAGTAATTAACTTGTTACCTAGTATTATAATGTGCTAATTTTGAAGAAGTAACACATGAAGTATGTTTTCTTTCTTATAATTACAGCTAAATTATTGCATAGATCTAACAACAACAATAGTCTCATCTGTGTTGCATAAAACTCCTAAATATTATTGTTGTAAACAGAAAAGAGCTACTTATTCAACCTACATATCCATTGCAGAAAGGTAGAGATCTTCAGCTTACTCAGTTCACTTGGGATCTGAAGATGTTCAGTCATGAGTTTGCATGATACGCTTTAGCAGGAAAAAAAAAGAATGAAATATATGACCCAGCTTTGAAATCTTTTATCTAGAAACACTTTTCACATAGCCATTCTTAACTTCAAAGAATGGAAAGGGTGTTTACTGTTCCTTAATAATGGTTACCAAAGTAGAATTTTTACTACTCTGTAGATTTGCATTTTCAGGCAAATAAAATACTTAACTCACATGTCACTATTAATAGTGAATGTTAGGAAACATAGTGCCACATTTGATCTTCACAAGTTGGTTGTTGGCTATTTTATGATTTTAATACAAAAGATTCTCAAAAATGAAATCATACTAAACATTAATGAATACAAAATTATAAAATATTTAAACACTTTCTTTAGTGTTTCTTTTCTATTTTAAATCATATACACATAACACTTTGTATATGTGAAATCATATACATATATATGTATACATATATACACATATGAAATCACATAAAGGCACATATAGAGTCAAATGTATGTGCGTATGTATATGCATATATTGACTGAGCCATATGTTGCCCAGATAGTTAACATTTATTTATTTAAAAAAATTTTTTTTAGTTGTAGATGGACACAATACCTTTATTTATTTTATCTTATTTTATTTTTATATGGTGCTGAGGATTGAACCTAGTGCCTCACGTGTGCTAGGCAAGCGCTCTACCACTCAGCTATAAATCCAGCCCAACATTTATTATTTTATGATACTTTTGCATGAGATAAATATTTGAATTGGTACAATGTGTAAGGCAGACTGCATTTCCCATCTGGATGAATCTTATCTAATCAATTGAAGATCCAAATAGAATGAAATGTCAGGAAAAAAAATACTACTTTCACTTTACCTAAATAGTCTTTGAGTTGGGACTTTATTTTTCTTATGTATTCAGACTTGTATATATACACAATCCCTTTTTTTGGTTCTGTCTTTCTGGATAATCCAAATTAATGCAAATTTTTGTTATGCAGAGTGATTTTAGAGGAACAAAATACACTGGGATTTCTGAAACGTCTCTTATTCTGATTGGGTTTAAAGATCCTATTGACTCCATATTGTAATCTGAATGCATCTAATCAAACAAACAAACCAAAAAAAGGGAATGGGTGACTCTGTATGTAATTCCTTCAGTTATTTTTGGAAAATTAAAAAGCAATAAAGTTTTCTGATTGTTCCTCATTTTGCTGGACAAGGTAATGAAAGGAAAGAATGAAAGTATTGATTCAAATTACTAGCTTAAGTGCTGCATAAATGACCTGAAGTCATTTAAGTGTACTCTGAGGACTCTCTCTATTTCCTGTAAACACAGGCAATTCCTGAAAACCAAACACAGAATCTTATTCTAATGCTGGCTAAAATACAATGCAAGCTGAATTCTCAGCCCTCCAGAGCACTTATTGTTAAAGTAAAAGCCTCATTGGGCCTAATATGAGATATTTCAAGTTGGAATGTGGATGTGTGTGACAATCCTGATGAAACTGGGGACACTGAGCTCCTAAATTCTAATGAATCTTCTTAGCTAGAAGATGAAGGCCCCTTTCTGACAATGGAAATGGTCTTCTCATCACAATATAAGGAGTCTTTTTAGTCTCTAATATTAAAAACAAAACAAAACACACACACACACAAACACTCCATCCATAGTAGAAGTGGTCACACCAACCCAAACTGAGGAGATAAACCCCTACAAAACCTAAGAAAACTATAGTGGCCTTCCAAGTGGGAGATGTCATGTTAAGACAACACCCATTATTCTCAGGATCTATCACACCACCTCTTTTTTCTTTCAGTCTTATAACAAAAGTGAAATTCCAGCAGCCTTCAAAAGATGAAGTACAAAATATAACTTATAAGCAGGTATGTCACATAAAAAACAACTTGAATTTTATAACATACACACAATTTTGGTGGGGGTAATGTATATCGAGGGTGCAAAATAATCATGGTAGTACATATAGTTGGATTGAGTTATTGATATGGTTTCAACCCATGGAGAGCAGCTTAGTGTCACTGTTGTAGCGTAGTGAATTACACATGACTTTAACAGCTTGTTTAGAAGGCTGTTTGAAACATGGACCAAAAAATGACCCACACTGAATGAATCAGTAATGTCAGACATGCTTTGGTTTGAGTCAAAGAGGATTCAAAGGCTCAGGGAAGTTGGAATGTTAGAATGAATTTGCTACTTAAGAAAAACCCTTTACTCATACTGTGTGGAATAAATTTGTGAGGAAAACCTTCACTTCTGAAAGAACTCTGTGGCTATTCTTTTCTGATAGGTAAGGCCTTGCCATGGCAATGGCAGTCACTAAATTGGGAAATAATGAATGCAACAGAAACAATTGGTTCTTGGTGTGGCAGTGGCCAAGAGGCAGCGTTTAACCTCTAAATGCAAGCAGGGTGTGGTTACTATAATAGGTGGTCTGGTCAAATCGGCACTGAAGATAGCCTCATTTCTGCTGTTCTGTTGCATTGGCTAGTTGATTATTATTTTTTTTTTCCTGAGATTAAAATAGATAGGAAGCTGCTATGGTTTGGTTGTGAGTTGTCCCCCAAAAGATTCAGGTGTGAGACTTGTGGTCCCAGGGAGGCAATGTTGAAACATTTGAAAGATGGAACCTAATGCAAAATAATTAGGACCCGGGGGCCATCACCCACAGAAAAGATTCATGAAATTAGCTGGCTTGTGAAATGGCTTTTTGAACAATCAGTTATGATACCAGCCAGGTGTAATACTTTGCAGCACAGAAGCAATGTTCTCAATAAGGTTCTATATACTCTGAATCAGCTGTACTATATGGTACTGTTTCATAGACACTGTCTCTATTCAGGCTGTTCTAACAAAGTTCCATAGACTAGTTGGTTTATTCAAAAATGGAAATGTATTTCTCATAATTTTTTGGTCTGTAAGTCTGAGATCAAGGTGTCAGCAAGGACGAGTTTTGATGAAAACTTTCTTCCTGCTTGCAAATGATTGATTTTTCATTATATATTCACATGGTCTAGAGAAAAGAACCTAGCTCACTGGCCTCTTCCTCTAAGGGAACTCATCCTATTCATGAGAACTCCACTGTTGTGTACTAATTACCCACACACCCTAACTCCAAATACCACATTGATAATGCAGATTCAACTTACACATTTTGGAGAAGACTTGTTTATTCCATGCAGCTAGAGTTTATATGCCCAGAAACCAAGAGGTATAAATGAATGTAGTACCTACACTCACTCTTATTCCTAGTGATTCACTAGCAATTTTTTGCTTCATGTTCTAAAGATTTTATACTTAATCTCTGATTAGTGAGACCTTAATACATTTGACCTGACAAAAATTTATATTCCTTTCAATATAAAATTGAAGGACAAAATTCTATTGAATTATAAGTTAAGACTAGAACCTAGACACTTGCACTGTTCATGTCTTTCAATCAATAGGCAAAGAAAGGAGTTACTGTGCTGGCTGGAGTGATTCGGACTCCTGATGTGAAATTGCACTGCTACTTTATGCTGCTTTACAATGGAGAGAAGGGAAATTACTTCTGGATTACAGGAAATAGCAGGGCATCTCTTGGTATTAGCATGGGTTGTGATTAAGGTCAATGGATAACTAGAACAACCCAATCCATGTAGAGAGGCTAAAGTCCCAGATCCTTTAGGAATAAAGATTTGTTTCTCTTTACCATTTAAAAACTAAAAACAGCTGAGATACCTAATGAAGGAAAATAAAATGCAGAATAGATAATGATAAGAGCTAATTATAATTAGAAGTTTAAACCACATGGCCACTTAGAAGAGAAAGAAAGGTGTAATTACCATAAGTACCCTTAATTTATTTTTGTTGTGAGTGTGTGTGTGTGTGTGTGTGTGTGTGTGTAGAGAGAATTTTTGTTTTCTTTCTTACTCTCTTATGGTAGCATAAAATGTTAAATGTTTTAAATTTATTGCATAGTAGTTAGGTATTATTAGTTTCAATTCAGAGTGTTTAATTCATGGACTATCAAGGAGAAGAGTAAACTTCAGTCAAAGATTTTGTCTCTTCTGGGAAAGCGGTAAAAATTTTTAAGTTTAATGCGGGGCGTGGTGGTGCATGCCTGTAATCCCAGCACTTTGGAAGGCTGAAACAGGAGAATCATGAGTTCAAAGCCAGCCTCAGCAATGGTGAGGTGCTAAGTAACTGAGACCTTGTCTCTAAATAAAACACAAAAAAGGGCTGGGGATGTGGCTCAGTGTTCAAGTATCACTGAGTTCAATCCCTGGTAAAAAAAAAAAAAAAAAAATCAGGTTATTTATATATTTGGCATGATACAACTATATATATTTTATATTATATAGTATTTTATATATATTTTATATTATAATATATTTTATATTATATATTAAGACATTCTTATTTTAATTTAGATATTAAGTATAGTTAAAATAGATGCACGTAAGTGTCAAGTTGAATGGGGGGGTTGATTTTTGATGGCTAATTTGTGTGGCAACTTGATCGAACCACAGAGTTCCCATACATGTGTTAAAATTTATAATGTGGGTACCTCTTGAGGACATTTTTCAAGTAGGCTAACATTTTAATCAATAAACTGGGTAAAGTAGATTACTTCCTAAATGTGGGTTGGTCACAATCAATCCATTGAAGACTTGAATAGAACCAAAATGAAGAATAAGAATATCTCTGCCTGAATATCTTCAGACCAGCAGATGGGTCTTCTGCCTTTGAACTCAGACTTGGACTCTAGCTGCAACTATTTCTTTAGCACTTTGGGGTCTCCAGTTTGCTGGCTAAAGATGTTGGCCCCTTCTCAGCCCCTGCAATCACATGACATAATCCCCGAAAATAATCTTAAAAATAAATTTAAAAAAAAGTCTTCATATATGTATATGAGCAAATGTATATACAAAGTGCACACACACAAAAGTGTGTGTTTGTGTGTCCTGTTTGTTATGTTTCCCTGGAAAGCTCAAAATAATTATATACTTATAAATATATTCAACATTTAAATACTTGAAGAGCCACATCCCTTGAGTGTTGATAAAGAAGGTGAATAGTAATTTCTTCTTCAATGAAACTGCTGATATGGTTGAAGTTATACTAAAGGAAGCTAAAACAAGTTTAAGAGAGTTTTCTAGATTTACTGATGGTAATTGCATCTTCATGAAGGTAGCACATGCAGTGAAGAAAATGTTCTTGTAGAGAAGATTGCTCTTAAGCAAAAAAATGTTGGAAATATACAAGGGACATCACATATTTTTTCCCCAAATATCAACACTGTTGACTTTAAAACTATATCTTGACTTTGATCACTTCCAATTCGTATTTTAGTCATTAGTTCATGTGATTATAATCTCTTGCCTAGGCTTTCAACAATAATTTCTCACCTAATTGCTTATTTCTACTTTTGCCTCTTAATTTCAACAATAATTTCTCACCTAATTGCTTATTTCTACTTTTGCCTCTTACTTAATATCACTACTATAGATGAATTTATCTGTTCTTTCTCTTTCATACAAAATTCAGTTCTATGAGTGCAAAAATTTTCCTTTTTTCACATCTTAATGACCATCATGTGAAACACTACTTTATTTCAATAAATAAAATAGTTGTCTTTCTTTTACATTATTTTCCTTAGTTTTGACTATAATTGTTTTGCTAAATTCTTAAATAATACTGAATGTTGATTTAATTTCCAAGTAAAGTGGCACATATTCTAAAAGTAATTGATTGATTGGATCTGAGTCTTCTGTCTCATAGAGAGACTAACAAATATGCTAACTTTTAAAAATATTGAACATTTTAATGTCTAAACTTTAATTATTGTAAAACTGTTGTGTTTTGTCAGTATGTATTGTCTAGTTTCTGACTTTCCATTCTATAAAGTAGAATGTGAGTCAAGGCATAAAAATTTTCAGTACCTACTTACATTTTTATTTTATTTTACAAGGCTTTAACTGATGTATAATTGTATTCCAAATTATATCACAGTGATAATTCCCATAAGTAACATTAAAAATTTATATTTGTCTTCAAATTTTCTTTACTTGATAAACAAAACATCTTATGAGTTTTAATTTACAGCAATTTATGATATTCAAATTTTTCTTACTCTGATAATACAATATTGATCATTATTGAATTTAAAAAAAAATAATTTAGTCAAAATGCAACTTACTTTGACCAATAATGTATACAAGGTATAAAGAACTGTATGAGAACTAAGATTTGAATAAGTCTTGTTTTCCTATAGATTTCTAAAACCATTTTCATTATTGTATAATTATTTGGGATATATTCAATAGTTTTTATTTATTCTATCATGTTGCAGTGGAATTTGTGCTAAATTGCACAGTAAGCATAATTTAATGACAGATATAACTATTTAATATATAGAAAATTGTAATAACAATTTTACTTGATCAATGATTAATAGTGACATCTACAATTCTCTTACTCTTGAGAAAGTTCTTGTATTTATTCAATTCTCAGCTATATAGTTAACGTGACAAATATACATTTAGGGTCCAAGAAGATTCTCTAAGCAGAAACAATGAACTGTTCAGATCGGGAAAACTGAAAACTACAATGTATATATGCATTTGAAACTCTAAGATGGGCCAAGAGAAGAAGTTACTGAAGAAACAAATGATTAAAATAATGAAGGGCAAGCCAACTCAATAATAAACACCACAAGCAGTGAAAGACTACCATACTTTGATCTCCATACATAATTTAAAATGAAATGAACAGAAAACCATTAAATAAATGTAGAAAATTACCAACTTTTTAAAAAGTTTCTTCAAGTGCCTCTTTCATATGACTTTAGTAATTTCAAATATTTAACATGTTAATTTTATGGAAATTGTTTATTCATTATGTTCAGCTAAACTATATAAATCATCAAAACTTAACATTTCTGAGTTCTGAAATGTTATCTTCTTACAATAAAAATATTATCATTTTGAGTCATTGTTTTCTTCATAGCCTAAACTTTTGCATCTCTCTGGCTACTGTGTAATGCAAATTACTTCTAAGGATAATGAACAAGTGATGCTGAGTAAGAATAAGAATGGAACTGAAGTGATTAGGTGAGTAAAATAAAAAATTGTTTTTCAGAAAATAAAGATTTTGTATATAGGCAAGTGGAAAAGGCAAGAGGCAAATTTGGCAAATGATTCAAGGCCTACATCTTGAAAATCTTTGCTAGTCATGCTCAGGGTTTTACATCTTATTCTAAGAATAAATCCAGTGA
>PVHX01005977.1:0-105927 GCA_004024805.1 Geosciurus inauris
GGGAAGGGAGGAGAGAGGAGAGGAGAAGAGACAGCTTCCTTTACAAACTATAAACCCCAAGGGCACACCCTCAGTGACCCATTTCCTCCAGCCACATCCTACCTGCCTATACTTATCACCCAGTTAATACATACCAGTGGATTAATGCTCCAATTAGGTTAAGACTCTCAGGACCCAATAATTTTACTGTGAACTTTCTTATATTATCTCACACACGAGCTTCTGGGGGACACCTCATATCTAAACCATAACAAAAAGCTCAAATATTGTCATTTTCCCCCTCTCTATACTTCTTTTCTTTCATTTTAAAATCAGCTTGTATTTCCTATGAATCTGTTTCTTTTAGATCCTTTTCCATATTTTCTCTACTTTTGGCTCCCAGCTCTATTCATTTCCCAAAGTGGATTCTTTTGTTCTCAGCACTCTTTCTCCCCTGTATTTTATAATGGACTTTTCACCCCAGGCCTCTTAAATGTGGTCATATAGACAGTTGTGCTTGCACTGAGTTTATTTCCAGCTCCATCCATCCTGTTCCATGAATTTTTGAGGCCAAAACATTTGGCTGTGGCAGTGACTCTCAGGGCATTATCGAGGTGCATCTGGATTCTGCAGTCAGCAGCCTTTGAAGCCCTACGGTGCATCTGGTTGCAAATGTTTTTGGCCAACAAGGAGCTCAATTATCTATGCACTTTTTTCCAATCTCTCTTTCAGTCTATTAAAAACATCCAGATTTCTGGGGTTCCATTTAGAATGGAAAACTATAACCACTTGGGAACTCTGATAGTAAAAACCTTTGCTGGCTCCCCAGTGCCTATGGAATGAATGCTGATGCACTCTGCAGGCAATCAAGACCCTCAGAGTCCAGCCTCACAAGAGCCTTTAATCAGGGGTTCTTAATCTGGGGGTTGGGAATCCCTTGAAGTTCCAAGCAAAATTGTTTGTGTATACTTTTTATTTTTTCTGGATAGAAAGTCTAAAGCTTTCATCAGTTTCTCAAAGTATTCAAAGATCAAAATGATTAATAACCCATTAATCCTTGCCCTTGAATCAAGTTCTGGGCACATTCAACTCTCATTTTCACAGTCTTCCTTCTGAAGCTCTTGTCCTGCTGCAGTCCCACCTCCTGCCTCCCTAACCCACATCTCCTGCCTTCTTTCACTTGCTGACTTGCTGGATTATCTCTTCACTTTTGTCTTTATTGTGCTACCTTGATCACTAAAGTGACCGTTAGTTCTATTTCTTGACAATAACTTGCCTTGTCATTAATGGTAATTTCCTGATAATGTCTTAATTGACTTCCCCACAAAAGCAAGCCCTACAACTCTAAGTCAAGTGCAAAGGGTATATTTTGTAGGTGATCCTAGGAAATATTCAAAAGGTAGTAGAGAAGTGATACAGGGTAGAGAAAGAAGCTGGTAGAGAATCATTATCAAGCAATTAACAATATGGGCAGCTGAATCCTAATCCTGGTGGGCAGTATATGCCTTAAAATTTCCCCACCCTGTAAGGGAACAAAGGTATTTATTCACATCAGTCATAGCTTAGGGAGAGGGAAGAGGAGACAGGAGTTCCCTAGCACTCTGCCTGCCCAGCATGCAGGGAGTGGGGTCTGGCAACCAGAAAATGCACTCAGGTAAAGCTGAAGTGATAGCAGCTGGAAGTTGGACTGGCTTGTACCAAAAGGCAGGACTGAAGTGATGGATGTTTGTGGGACCCAGGAATGTCTGGTATATGACCTTGACTCTCATTGATTTAGTTTCTTTTGGTGACTTAGACTTTTTATACCTCTGGATAAACTCCCTTCCCAGTCCAGCCTTGTCCCTCTTTGCAAGAGGCATTTTTCTTGGGTTTGCAGGATTGATCTCTTATCACTTTCCAGATGTGAACAGTATTACTCTGCTTCTGTCATTGCATTTGCATCTGCTTTGCCTAGGATGTCCTTGCTGCAGACTTAGTCACCATACAAGGCCATCCTCAAACTCTGTCAGTTCCATGACGCCTTTACAAATCCATTTAAATTAGAATCAAACCTGTCCACTTGTTTGATTCCTTAACATTTCACATGAAGTCAGTTATATATGAGAATATATATATATATATATATATATATTTTTTTTTTTCTTTCCTCCTCTAAGAAGTGGAGTCCTGAGGTTAAGGATTATTTTATTAATTTTTGTGTCCCAGGAACAAAGCAAATGTTTGGCACACAGTAGGTATTTGAAACATATTTCTTGACATGAAGTTCACGGTATCCAAAAACACAGTTCTTGATTAAACTATAGCATGCCATTGGAAATGGATTGTTTTGTTTGGGCTTTGAAATCTGACTCCATAGGTAGTTCATTTGAGGGACAAATCTTGTTTTCTTGCATTGATCTATTGCAATTATCTTTTTAAATTGCTCCTTGGGAAATTAATTCTTTAGGAGTACCATAAATTTATCCTACAGAACAGGGTATTAATACAACAAAAGTTTACTGAACACTAACTCAGGAACTGAAAATACCTGCCTGAAGGTACTTTAAAGTAACTCCTCATCTTGTTCTACCACTTTTTGGTCATAAGAACTTAGATAAGGAAATTTGTCATCTGCTACTTTACTTTTCTCTAAGAGCATTAGATTCAATAGCTTTTTAGGACTCTGGTTAGGAGTCCGTGATGCTCAGAGACATTCTTAATGATGCTTATTTACATATTTTCTCGGACTTTTTAAGTTCTTGTTTCTTTTTTCTCCACATTACACCAAAACTTGTACAGACAAAAACACAATGTCTAGCCCATCCTTATGATCTTGTGGTGTTCCCGCTAACTGTTCTATGAACAGATTTTGAAATTGTTAAACAAGTTGTGTACCCCGAAGTGTATGCCCCAGTATATATGTACTGGACTGGATTATTACAAAATAATGAGGGATTAATGAAAATCTCTTGGGTAGTTTCAGGTCCATTCTGATAACAGCAGCCATATTAGATAAGTGCTGTACCAGTGGCTGAGGAGTTAGGGTCAGTTACTCACGGCAGCCAAGAATAAGGTGGCCAGTGGGGACAAACAGCACAATCCACGGTGAGTGTATCTAGGGCTCTTTATTACAAAATAGCAGTGTAAGTGGAATTGGGAGGGAGAAAAAGATACATGAAAAATTAAGCCACAAGGTAGAACATTCTAGATTACAATGGTGTGAACATGAGCTGCAGAAAATAGGAGGTGTTTAGGAATGAAGTCATGAGTGAAAAGGGCACTCATAATATCCATTTAGCTAATGCCTAATTTAGAGACAGACAAAACACCCCAAAGAGATCCTGGTAGTATGGATAGAGATACAGATAACCATTCCCTGTTTTTTTTTTTTTTTTTTTTTTTAAATAAGGTTTTGCCATCACCCATGTCACTTTTCAGCTCCTGGAAACTTCTGGAGCAGGACTGTACTCTTCATGGAGTTAATATCTTAGGCAGTCATGCCTTTTATAAATATTCTCTATCTTCTATTTTCCATGAAGATAGAGAAAGAACCTTTCTATCTTCTATTTTTAGTTTACTAAAAAAAAAAAAAGTCAACCCACAGACCTACCATGCCTATACTTCTGTGTGGTATGTGAGCCTGTGGGGTTGCTATGAAAATTCAAATACAAAACAGGTGCCTAAGCACTGGAAACAAGAAAGCGTGAAACCAAATTGATTCCAGTACCATGCAAGGGCACCCCCATCCCAACTCAACCTCAAATGCTGCCTCTCCAGCCACTGTCACTCTTGTGGCTTCAACCCTCCTACGCATATGCTGCATGTTACAGAACTGCAGCCCCTACAGCAAAGGAAGGGTCCCTACGGGCCAGCTCACAGTTTCCTTTTCACCTGTCATTTTAATGCTGGCTTGTCCACCCAAAGAATGAGTGCGCTCTCCCATCCCAGATGGGCCACAGTTTCACCTTTCTTTTTAAGATTTAAATTCTTCTCTCACAAAATGGTTGTTAAAAGGCAAACAACCTATACAGCTACTCTTTCCAAACTTGAATGATTCACTAAAAAGCACCAAAAATATTTCACCAAAATAATTTGCTTTTTACTAAGAGGCACAAATTGAAATATAATTACTGACAGCCATTGAGTAGACCCAAGACACGTAATAATAAGTATCTCTTGATTTTACAAGGAAAGTAAAATAAATGGAAAACTATGTCTGTTATAGGAAAGTTGCTGTCTGAAATGAATGAAACTAAAAATTGAACCTCCTCTGTCTTCAAGAACTTTCTAAGAGGTCTCTCCAGCAGGACATTTACCTGATGGCTCAGAGCTCCAAGAAGCTAAGATGGAAAGATAAAATAAAACAAAATGTACATTTTCTGAATATAGGCAAGAGATCAACCCTGTGAGGACAATAGACATGGTTCTTGGCTTCAAAGAGTTCAGTCTTGTGAGAGAGGTATTTAAAGACACTATCTACTAATAAAAGTACAAGTTAAATATTTCCAAATCAACCCCATTCATTACAAGGATTTTCTTATCAACTTGGAGTCGCTCCCTGTGACTGAGTCAAGCAGTCCACAAAACTCCTTTATTTCAAGGGGTCAGTCTTAATAATGGTTGTCTGTAGAGAAAGAATAAGAAATTCTGAGCTGTGGTCTGCACAGTCCTGTTCTCTGTTGAAGTTGTTCTTATGCAGCATTACTGTTATACTCAGCTCCTTTAGTGATGTATAGACTGACCTTTCCAGAGTACAGCAGGGTCCTAGACACTGTCATGGAGGACAGGTGTATCTCTCTGCTGGGAGATCAGGCAGTCAGGTGTAAGTGGCACTCTCCTTGCCATTAGTTACTAATGGATATAAAGCTGCCATTGGCTCAGAGTTTATGGAACTGAGAAGGAGGTGTGTTTGATGTGTCTTCTATATTAATGTTTAGGATCGCCAGTTTGATAGAAATGTTGGGATGGAGTGGCTTTGAAGATTTTATGAAGGCAAGCACTACAGAGTATGCAGAACCAAGGGGGACAGTCACATGTTCAGCTTTGGTCATGTTGATTTTGGGGTTCCATGAAACATATGAGAGCAGGCATTTGAATGTAAAGGCCTGGAGCACATGATTGCTTGAGCTGAAGACAAAAGTTTCTATATTATCATTATCTCCTTATTAATCCTATAAACAAGGTTAAACAACTTGCTCAGAGTCACACAGTGCTGGAGTCTCTCCTGCTTTTTACCTGATCTCTGTATCTTTCTCTCTCTGCCTTGCTCTCTCATTCCTCTGTCCCTTTGTGCCTAGAAAAGTGTGTTGTTCATAAGATGCTAGGCAAATCTTTTCACTCCCTAGGTAGATGTCTCAGACCTACTTAAAATCTGTTGGCGACTCTGGTCATTTGGAAGAGTGTTTTGAAAATGTGAGCTTTCTGATGGCTGTACTCTGGGAGACTACAGACGAGGAAACACGCAGTGAGACTGCTAATTGCATTTACTGGACCACATGCCTTCCCTGGCTCTCAGAGGGATACAGGTTTCCAAGAAGTATGGGGTTTGTGCAAGGTCCAAGGGCACTTAGACAATGGAGAAAACAATCTTTCAAGCTGTGGTTAACGTCTGTGAGTGTCTGAAGACCTAGCCCACTATCACCTTATGTCTGAACAACTAGCACTTTGGGATACTCGTGTTTAGGTTTCATGGATATAAATTTAAATTTTTTTTTTCTTGGTCTGAGTAAATAAATCCCGGTTCCATGACTTTAATGTTCTTAATGTGAATTGGACATGGGGTTCTGGATTTAGACCCTGAAGACCAGGCTTTGTACATTGCTTCTGAACCCTAAAAGCACATGACCTTGGGCAAGTAACTCTTAATTGCAGGAGTTCTGTTTTCTTGGCTCCTAACAGAGGATTACCATTATCTGCCTCCTGTGAGGTGTGAGGATATAGTGAAATGGCCAGGGTGAAAACATGTGCTACATGTACATTAGAAAAATCTGGTAGGTTTAACACTTCCTGAAAACATTTCTTTAGGTTGGGGATCTTGAGACTTTTTTTGCTTATCTTCAGTTATGGTCCTCTTATCCCAAACTTTACCTGTGGATAAACAGAATTACTTCACTTCAGACAGTACCTCTGAAATGATATCACTGTAGTTGTTTCAAGCTACTTTGTCTCTCCACAGTAAATACTTCTTTGGGGGAAAATTTATTTTGCTCTCATGGTATGTTTTGGTATAGCCCATTAGCTGAAGCCTAACTGGGCTGGGCTTTTAACCATAGTTGTTAATCCAGGAGTGTACACAGGATCCAATTGGACCAAAATCTTTCTCTGAAAATCTAAATAACTGACCCCAAGAGAGACAAACTTTTTTTACTGTCAATATGAGAAGAAGGAGAGATAGCAGGTGGAGAGAGACTTCTTATGAGTTTCTGCACTATTAGCCTTCAGACCCATTCAGGCCCTGCTTTTTTTTTTTTTTTTTATAGATTTATGCATCAATAGATTCCTCTTTTGGGTAGTCTGGCTGGAGTTTTTCACTTTCTATTATTATTTTCTGTTTTGTATGAGCTATCACTGCATGACACACCACTTTGAAATACAGTAGTTTAAAATAACCACTGTAGCTTCTGTCATGGATTCTGTGGTTCAGGAATTGGGTGCTATGAGAATGGCTTTTACCTGCTGCATGATGTCTGAAGCCCCATCAGATAACACTTGAATGGTCATATGATGAATAAAATCAAATCACCATTTGTCAGATGAGTTCATGATGGATTTGCTTTTATCTTACAAGGATTGTAAGGAAAAGACTTGGACACCTGTCAAGTCATGTGACTCAGATAGCTCAGATGCTGGGACTGAAACAATGGGCTGAAGGTTCCACTAGTAAGGTAGCTCCTTCATACATGTCCCTGGCACCTGGTGTGCGATGACTCACAGGAGGGACTCACAGGGAGAATCTAAGTGTGAACTTCTCCATGTAACTGAGGTTTCCCACAGCCTGCTGGCTTGGTTTCAAGAAGGAGCGTCTCAGGAGGAAGCATCAGAGAAGTTAGCATGCCATGAAAAGCAGGTGAAACTTCATGGGCATTTGTGGTCCAACTCTGAGATCACATAGTGTCGCTTGTACCAAAGAATCAAGGAGAAGGGACTCAGAATTCATTAGTTTATAAGTGATGTTTCAAAGAATTTGTGGCCGTTTAAAAAAATACAAAGAAGAATCACAATTAACATATGTCTTTTTTTTTTGTATCCAGGCTCTCCTCTGTAACCCCTTATTTTTTATTTTTTTAAATATTTTTTTAGTTGTTGATGGACCTTTATTTTATTTATTTATTTTTATGTGGTGCTGAGAATTGAACCCAGGGCCTCACACATGCTAGGCAGCCTCTCTACCACTGAGCTACAACTCAGCTCCTAACCCCTTATTTTAATATATTCAAAATACACCTGATCTTCTTTATTTTACTCACAGTTCTTTTAGTAAAAGGCAAAAGCTTTATCTGAACTAAAGAAATTGGTATTCATCTTAATCCTTGTTCTTTTGATGCTAGTGATGACAGTTTCAAGCATAAACTTGGAATCATCTATGCATTACATAGCCATAGATGTTGTAAGCTGAAGGGAATTTGAGAAATGGTCTAGTCAATGCCTTTAAAATGGTGGATTCAGTTCAAAAGAACTTAATCAAATTTAATTCTATGATAGTATTTTCTTTCTTTTTTTTTGTACCGAGGATTAAACTCAAGGGTACTCGACCACTGAGCCATATCCCAAGCACTATTTTGTGTTTTATGTAGAGACAGTGTCTCACTGAGTTGCTTAGCACCTCGTTGTTGCTGAGGCTGGCTTTGAACTCGTCATTCTCCAGTCTTAGCCTCCCAAAGTGTTGGGATTACAGGCATGCACCACTGCACCTGGCTTCTATGACAGTCTTTATACTAAGAATGAAGGATGCAAAGTTGAGCTAAATGCACAGAATAGCTATATAAAAAATTTATAATCCAGGGAAATATTTCTGAAAGCATCATTTGAAAACTTGGGTTCCAGATAATGCTAATCATTTTTTGATGTGTTTTTTTAGTTGTAGATGAACACAATACCTTTATTTGTTTTATGTGGTGCTGAGGATGGAACCCAGCACCTCACACAAGTGAGGTAAGTGCTCAACCACTGAGCCACAACCCCAGCCCAATGCTAATCATTTTGTGAAGAAAAAATTTGTTATCAAACGAATAATAGATTCAATAAAATGGAATAATTAAGCATGTTCTTAGTATAAGACTTTTCAGGACCTTTACTGTGCATATATTAGCCCTGAACAAGTGTTTGTCAAATGAAGGTTATTTAATGAAGTGCTTTGAGGTAACTGCCCTGGTTCACCCAGTAGCCACCTCCACTCAGTTTGCCCTGGGGAAGAGACTGACCCTGCCAGCTGAGAATTTTATGCAATGGTAATTAGGACTGCAAATGTAGAGCGAAAGGGAAGATGCTTCCCTTTGAAATAGGCAGTTGGTGCTGGGCATCATGGTGCACACCTATATTCTCAGGTACTGGGTGTGGGGAGGCAGGAAAATTGAAAATGCAAGTTTGAAGCCAGGCTAGGCAATTTAACAAGACCCTATCTCAAAAAAGGTTGGGGATGTTGCACAGTGGTAACGCACCCCTGGGTTCAATCACCAGTATGGGGTGGGGGATAAATTTGGAGAGACCAGCTGTCAGAGCCAGGGGGAATGAACTATTGAACATGATTTTATGTGGAAGCCAAGGTCTTGGAGCACCAGAATCATGGTGGGCAAATGGCACAGGTCCCACTCCTCTACTCTTCCATCCCAGCACAGCTCTTTTGGAATTCCCTTGTCATCGTTTGCTCAGGAGTACCGCCAGGGATACACACCACAAAGCCAGTGTCAGCTCCACCCTCAGAGCACACAGCCCTGAAAACTCCAGGGAGAATCTTTGTCAGGCAAATTCAGCCTTCCACACTAGCCCAGTTCCACCTTTCCCTCACCCTGCAAGCATGCACAACAAAAAGCTCCGAAGAATCTCGAACTGGGGGCTCTGCTTTCTTTGCTCTCCTGTTGCAGGGGGCAAAGCAGCTGAGGGGGAGTCTAGCTAGCTTCAGCTACAAATCATTCCACTAGTCACCGGGTAAGCACCACAAAGGAATGAAGAGGCAGGCGAGAAACACCCAGGGCAATGTCGCCGGGGCACATGGAGAAGGGAGGGAAGCTTTAACCCACTTTTCTACCATCCTTGCTTTACTTGAGTACTGGGGAGGGAATTTTTGTTTTTTATTAATTCTCTTTCCACCTCTTTCGTTCTTGCTGTTTTTGGTTTGTGTGCTTGTGTTGTTTATTGCTCTTTTCTTTCTTTTAAATTTTTTCTTTTGTCCCCCCCCCCCCGCCCCCGCCATTTTTACTTTTCATTGCTTTTCATTTTCTCATTTCTCCTCTTTTTAATTTTCATTAATGTTTCTTTCTTTTTTCCTTTTCTAAAAATGTTATTTCCATTATCTTTTCAGCATTTTTATTCTATATTGCCTTACTCCTATCTTTATATGAAAGCGGTTTGTTGTTGTTGTTGTATAAAATCTGTTTTCTCTCTTTTCTTTCTTCCCCTTCATGGTGCTAGAGACTGAGCCTGGGACTTCAGCACAGTGGATAGGTGCTGTGCCTTTGAACTGCACCCCTAGCCCAGCTGAGAGGAATTGTTGCTTCAGCTCTGACCTAGTCCCTCTCAAATAAATCTCAGTGGTACTTCAACCTAAAGAGTGGGGATAAGAGTCCTGCGCTGACTAGATATTCCCATATGGCATGGCAAATGGGGCTCTGACCTGCTCCTGGACACTCACCTCCACAGTAACAGCACAGGGAAATAACACAACTTTTGTGGACACTGCATCTACAAAAGTCATCAGCATCAGTCACTCCTACATCCTATCAGATGGCACATGGATGACAAGACTGCAGGTGAGAGCCACAGAGGGTGAGCTCTGACTCTGCTGCCTGTATCTCCCTGTGAAATATCAGGATCTGCATCAGTGAATAGAGGTGCTTCAGGGACTTCACAATGATTGGAACAGCCAGTATCAGAATCATTTTTAAGTAACAGAACCAGTAAAAACAATACTTGAAACCTCTGTCACCTGATAGGTAGGGACTTCTAATCCCATTGGGAGTAACCACAGAGGGTGCACGCGCTCACTCTACTGCCTACAGTGCACCTGCTTGAATTACCCCAGGGGCCTCACTCTTGCAGAGGGAGGCGAGGGGAACACTTATAGAAAAAAACACAAGTCCCTCAGGCTCTAACACTGTTTAAACTGTGCAAAAGCCCAGTAATCACAGCCAGTCAAGCCACAGGAAACTGCACTACAAAAACCAATTGAAATCAAACTCAATACTATACAACAAATCAGTACACCAAGACACATCATCAGGAGAAGGCTGCTTGCTAAGAAGGCCTTCACAATAAAGTGGAATAGATATCCTTCCCATAATAAGAGGAAAGAAATTTGTCACCTCTTAAAGTTGGTACCTCCATGCTATCAGATTCCAAAGATGTCAAACTATATGAAATGCTGTACAGGGCATTCAAATGACTTTAAAAAGTTAAGTAAAATTTAAGAGAATACAAATAAACAGTTTAATGAATTAAGGAAGACAATACAGGATATGACTGGACATTTCAAAAAAGAGAGGATTTTGATAACTAAATAGAAATCTTGGAAATGAAAAGTTAAAAATCCAGGTTAAAAATTCAGTTGAAAACTTCAGAAACAGACTAGATCAAGTAGAAGAAAGAATATCAGAACTTGAGGATGATCCTGCCAAAATATCACATTCAGATGGCAATAAAGAAAAAAACTAATAATGAAGAGAACATACCAAATCTCTGGGACATCATTAAGAGATCAAACATCTGGGTAATCAGCATGCCAGAAGTAGAAGAGTTATGTGCTGACAGCATAGATAACCTATTGTGTGAAAGAATAGCAGAAAATTTTCCAAATCTTGGGAAAGATATAGACATCCAGGTACAGAAGAATTTAGAAACTTAAATAGACATGACCAGAAAAGAGCCTATGACATATTATAGTTAGACTGCCAAAAGTGCAGAACAAATAAAGAATATTAAAAGCTTTAAGAGAGAAGTGCCAAGTCACATCCAAAGACAAACTAATTAAAACAAGAGGATATTTTTTAGCAGAAACTCTACAAGAAAGTAAGTCATGGGATGATGCATTTCATGACCTGAAAGAAAATAACAGCCAACCAAGACTACTATACCCAGAAAGATTACCTTTCAGAATCAAACACAAATAGAATTTTTTCTAAATAAGCATGAATTAAAGGAATTCGTGACTGCTAGGTAATTATTATAGAAGATACTTAAGGGAATTCTACATACAGAAGAGGAACAATGAGGCACACAGCCACAAGGGCACAGGAAAAGATAGGAGAGGGGGCTTGCAAAGGAAAAACAGAAAACAATCATACACTGTCCATACAATAAACCATCAAATGTCTAAGAGGAATAAAAGAGGAATAAATGAACATAGAATGTTCAAAAAAACAAACAAACAAAAAAACAAAATGATAAGAACAACTACATACTTTTTAGTAATAGCCACAAATGTAAATGATCTTAACTCACCAATTAAAACATACACATGGCTGTTTGGATTAAAAAGATCCAGCAATATGCTGCCTTCAAGAAACTCACTTCACTTGCAAAGATAGATACATACTAAAAGTCAAAGGATGGAAAAAGATAGTTGAAGGAAAATGGAATTTGAAAGCAAGCAGGAGTAACTGTACTTATATCCAATAAAAGAAACTCAAAACAAAATTAGGAGACACAAAGAAGATCACTACATATTGATTGAGGGAACAAATTCATCAAGAAGATACAGTTATAAATATATAATTGGAGCACCCAATATTTTTTTAAGTTATAGATGGACACAATATCTTTATTTTATTTACTTTTATGTGGTGCTGAGGATCAAACCCAGTGCCTCACGCATGCAAGGCAAGTGCTCTACCACTGAACTACAATCCCAACCCCTGGAGCACCCAATATTATAAAACAAACATTACTAGACATAAAGGGAGAGCTAGTCCCCAATGTAACAGTGGCTAACTGCAATACCTATCCTCACTAATAGGTAAATCATCCAGGCAATAAACAACAAACAAAGAAGAAACTGACAAATTACACTGTAGGTCAAATAGATTTAACAGACACCAAATATTCCTTCCAACAGTTACAGACTATATGTTCTTTTCACCAGAAAATGGAACTTTTCCCCCAATAGACCATTTATTAGGCCATAATGCAAGCCTTACCAAATTTTAAAAATTGAAATAATTTCTTTCATTGTATCAGGTCAGAGTAGAATGAAGTTAAGAGCCAAAGAAACTACAAAAATTAAACAAATGCATGGAGATTGAATAGCACACTTTTTTTCCTCCACATTTTTATAGGTGCTTTCTAGTTGTACATAATGGTGGAATTTGTTATTACGTATTAGTACATGCACACAATATAACAATATAATTGGGCCAATATCCCTCCCCATAACTTCCCCCCTCCCTCCCCTCCTTCTTCCCTTGATCCTCTTTCTCTACCACTGTTCTCCCTTTACTCTTCATGTGATAACCCCCACCTTTCTTTTACTTCTTCATCTCTAGCTTCCACATATGAGAGAAAACATACGACCCTTGTTTTACATAACTGAATGTTCTCAAGTTCCATCCATTTTCCTGCAAATGGCATAATTTCATTTTTATTTATAATTATAATAAAATTATACACAATGGAGTTTATAATTGAATAAAACTCCATTGTGTATATATACCACATTTTATTTATCCATTCATCTGTTGATGGACACCAAGGGTGGTTCCATAATTTGGCTATTGTGAATTCTGCTGCTATAAACATGGGAGTATCACTATAGTATCCTGATTTTAATTCTTTAGGATAAATACTAAGGAGCAGTGTACCTATATCATATGGTGGTTCCATGCCTAGTCTTCTGATAAACCCCCACACAGATTTTCATAGTGGTTGCACTAATTTGCAATCCCACTGATAGTGTAAATACGTTCCCTTTTATCCACATCTTCTCCAGCATTTATTATTGTTTGTATTCTCCATGACTGCCATTCTGACCGGTGTGAGATGAAATCTCAGTGTAGTTTTGTTTTGCATTTCCCAGACTGCTAATGATGTTGAAAATTTTTTCATATAGTTGCTAGCTGTTTGTATTTCTTCTTTTGAGAAGTGTCTGATTAATTTATTTGGCCATTGATTAATTGGCTTATTCATTTTGTTGGTGTTAAGTTTTTTGAGTTCCTCATATATTTTAAATATTAATCCTCTGTCAGAATAGTAGCAAGCAAAGATTTTCTCCCATTTGTAGGTTCTCTTTTCACATTCTTGTTTTCTTAGCTGTGCAAAAGCTTTTTAAATTTGATGGCATCTGAATTTATTAACTCTTGGCATTATTTTCTGAGCTTTAGAGATTCTATTGAGACAGTTGTTGTCTGTGCCTATATGCTGAAGGGTTGACCATATGTTTTCTTCTAGGAGTTACATAGTTTCTGGTTTAATTCTTAGGGTTTTTTTGTTTTGTTTTGTTTTGAGTTGATTTTTTTTTTTTTTTGGTACAGGGTGAGAAATCAGAGTCTAGTCTCATTCTTCTCCATATGGATAGCCAGTTTTCTCAGCACCTATTGTTAAAGAGTCTGTCTTTGCTTCAATGTATGTTTTTGGCCCCTTTGTCAAGGATTAGATGAACTGTAGATGTGTACATTTGTCTCTGTGTCTTCTATTCTGTGCCACTGGTCTGTGTGTCTGTTTTTATGCCAGTACAATGCTGTTTTTGTTACTATATCTCTGTTGTATAATTTGAAGTCAGGTATTGTGATGTCTCCAGCATTGCTTTTTTTTTTTTTGGCTTATGATTGCTTTGGCTATTCTGGGTCTTTTATTTTTCCAAATGAATATTAGGACTATTTTTATATGAACAACACATTTTTGAACAAATAATGGGTCATTGAAAAAAATCAGAGGAAATTAAAATATTCGTAGGATAAAAGGAAAATGAAAACACAATATACCAGAATCTGTGAGACACAATAAAAGCAGTACTAAGAAGGAAGTTTATACCAGTAAGTGTTACATAAAAAAGGAGATCTCAGATAAATAACCTAATAACCTAATAATGAATCTCAAAGTCTTAGAAAATGGGAATCAATCCACAAATCAGTAGGAGGATATAAATAACAATTATCAGAATAGCAATAAATAAAATAGAGACAAAAAGAACAATGGAAAATATTAATAAAACAAAGAATTTGTTCTTTGAAAGGATGATCAAAATTGCAAAACTTGAAATAAACTAACCAAAACAAAGAGACAGAAGACTCAAATATATAAAATTAAAGCTGAGAAAGGACATGCTACTATGGACAGATTGAAATTCAAAGGATCATTTTGAAAAACTACATGCCAATAAATTGGAAAATCCAGAGGAAATGGACAAATTTCTAGAAACATGAACTACCCAAACTGAACCAAGAGGATATGGAAGGGACATATATATATATATATATATATATATATATATATATATATATATGTATGTAAAACAAGTAATGAGATTGAATCAGTAATAAACAGTCTCTCAGTAAATAAAAGCTCAGGATTTTATGGATTCATTGTTGAATTTTAGCAAACTTTTAAAGAAGTAACACCAATACTCCTCAAAACATTTTATAAAATAGAAAGGGAAGGAATCCTCCCAACTCATTCTATGAAGTCAGTATAACCCTAGAAAAACATTATAAGGACACAACAAAAAACAGAAAACTATAGACCAATATTCCTGTTGAACGTAGATACAAACATTGTGAACCAAATACTTTCAAAGTGACTTCAATGGCACATTACGAAGATCATATACTGTGATTGAGTTTGTTTCATTCCAGAGATGCAAGGATGGTTCAACATACACAAATCAATAAATGTAATTCAGCACAAAATACAAAGATAAAAATCTGATGATCATCTCAATAGATGCAGAAAAACCTTCAATAAAATTTAACAACCCTTCACAATCAAAGCCCAGAATAAATTAGGTATAAAAGGATTATATTGCAATATGACAAAGATTATATGTGATAAATCCCTGGCCAACATCATAATGAATGAGGAAAATTTAAAAGTATTTCCTCTAAGATCAGAAACAAGACAAGGACACTTAGTCTCACCACTCTTATTTGATATAGTACTGGAAATTTTTTTTAAATATTTTTTTAGTTGTCAATGGATCTTTATTTTATTTATTTATATGTGGTGCTGAGAATTGAACCCAGTGCCTCACACATGCTAGGGAAGCACTATA
The DNA here is from genome assembly GCA_004024805.1 of Geosciurus inauris. NCBI lineage: Eukaryota > Metazoa > Chordata > Mammalia > Rodentia > Sciuridae > Geosciurus > Geosciurus inauris. The sequence goes on from PVHX01005977.1 coordinate 15,371, forward strand.
CCACTGAGCCACAACCCCAGCCCTAGTACTGGAAATTTTAACCTGAGAAATTAAGCAAGAGAAAGAAATAAACAGAGGAAAAGAGGAAATGAAATTATCCGTGTGTGCTGAGGATGATTCTACACTTAGATAATCCTAGCAAGTCTACTAAAAGATTCTTAGAACTGATAAACAAATTCAGTAAAGTAGCAGGATACAAAATCAACATACAAAAATCAATAACTTTTCTATACACTAGTAATGAACTCACTGAGTAAGAAATCAGGAAAGCAATTTCATTTACAATAGCCTCAACAAAACAAAAAAACAAACAAAAAAGAGAACAACAAATCTAAAACCAAGCAAATAACAGCAACACAACTCCAGTAATAAACCTAAGATGAAACACCTCCACAATGAAAATTACGAAACACTAAAGAAATTGAAGAAGACATTAGAAGGCAGAAGACCTTCCATATATATCGACTGGGAGAATTAGTATCATTAAAATGGCCTTACTATCCAAAGATATCTACAGATTAATAAAACCTCCATTAAAATACTAATGGATTTATTTGCAGAACTAGAAAAAACAATTCTAAAATTCTTGTGAAAGTATAACTCTGAGTAGCCAAAGAAATCCTGAGCAAAACAGCAATGTTGAAGGATAACAATACCTGATTTCAGAACATACTTTAGAGTCTTAGTAACAAAAAGAGCATGGTGTTGGCATAAAAATAGGCATGTAGACTGATGAAACACAACAGACATTCCAGAAATAAATCGACATACCTTAACCCAATATATTCTCAACAAAATTGCCAAAAACATGCATCAGAGAAAAGACAACCTCTTCAACAAATGGTACTGGGAAAACTCGATATCCATAATAGAAGATTAAAATTTTGATCCCTATCTCTTCCCCTGCACAAAAATCAGTTCAAAAGACCTTAACGTAAGACCTGAAACTTTGAAATTAGTAGAAGAAACCAATAGGGAAACACTTCAAGATATTGGAACAAGCAATGATTTCCCATATAGGATTCCAGTAGCTCAGGTAACAAAAGAAAGAATGGAAAAATAGTATTACATCAAATTAAAAAGAAGCTTCCACAAAGCCAAGGAAACAATAAAGTGAATAGACAACTTGTAGAGTGGGAGAAAATCTTTTCCTGCTATTTATCTAACAGAGGACTAATAGTACATAAACAATTAGCAAAACAAAAAATGAACAAGTAATCAAAAAATTCTTACATGATCTGAACAGACACTACTCAAAAGAAGAAATACAAGGCCAATAAATATGTGAAAAAATGCTCAGTATCTTTAGCTAACAGGAAAACATAAGTAAAAAATACAGCGAGATTCCATCTTATACTAGTCAAATGGCTATTATCAGAAAAACAAAAAATAACAAATGCTATTGAAGATGTGGACTAAAAGGAGCTCTCATATACTGTGTAATGTAAATTAGTACAGCCACGATGGAAAACAGTATGGAGTTTAGTCAAAAAACTGCAAACAAAACTACCATGTTACATTCCCAGTTATCCTCTTGGGTATATCTCTGAAGCAAATTAAGTCAGCATACAAAAGAGACATGAATATCACGTTTATTGCTGCCTTACTCACCGTAGCTAAGATATGGAATCAGTCTAGGTTCTTGTCAACAGATGCATGGATAAACAAAATATGGTATACATACACAATGGAATATTATTTAGCCATAAAGAAGAATGAAATGCTATCTGTAGAAAATTGATGGAACTGGTGGTGGACATCATGTTAAGTCAAATAACTCAGACCCAGAAAGACAGGTATCTCATCTTTTTTTTTCTCATATATGGAAACTAAGAAAAACAAAAATGATGGCCTAGAAGTAGAAGAGAGACCATTAGGGCCTGGGAAGGGGACTAGGAAAAAAGGGTGGAAGGGAGAGCGTACATGACCAAAGCACGATAGACATCTATGAAAATGTTACAGTGAAACCCCATTAATTTGGACAATTAGTTTGTGTTAATAATAAATTTTTTTTTAAGAAAGAGTGTTGAATATCTTCAACGTAAGGATGAGGGTGAAGTGTACTGCATTTCTCAAACCTCTGACTTCAAATCTCCTTTTCTTGAAGTTTATAGCTACCCTTTTGTCTTGTGGGAAATAATTTGGTAGTGCGAACAGAAAATGACATCGTTCATTCCTTTCCCATACCTTCTATTTCTTTTCATGTTGGCCATGCCCAAAGGTTCTGTCTCAGTGTCCTTGTGTGCATTCCTGGTGTTTGAATGCTACCAGTTTGGGAAACTCAATTCTGAGTTACATTCCCAGTTCTTTTTATTTTGAGACAGAATCTTGCTAAATTCCTGAGGCCAGCCTTGAACTTGTTATTCCAGGTCTCTGGGATTACAGGCATGCACCAACATCCCTGGCCCAATTTAACTTTTGTTAGGACCCCCTTCTGGATACTGTGCCATGTGTCAGACACCTCACAAACAAACAGGCTGCATCACGCAGATTAAAGTTTCAAGCCATGATTCCAATGTCCACCAGAACTTGAGAATAACCCATCCATTAGACTGGCTCTTGAATGCTATCTGCTAAATGTTCCCCTGAATTATGGCCTCTTCTTAGCAACTTATAAGACAGCTATCTAAAATTTACCAAGGAATATCTCTTGGTAACATAGACTCAATATTTAATATTGGGTTAAGCCACATGAAATTACTGTTTCTTGTAGGTGAACAATTATTAATATTAGCAATTGTGTCATTATACCTAATAGCTCTTAGTCTTTATAATGTTTCTATGAGTGAAGCCTTTTCTGGATCAAATCAAGGAAAAGTATCATTGTAGTAGGCCAGTGACTCCAAACCAATCATCTTGAAATCTCTAGCACTTACAGAGAGCATAGTTTGGGAGAAGTAGATAAAAGGGATTCTTCTTGGCCCTGCCAGTCATTCTTCTATTTATCAGAACAAGTATGTTCTGGCCTAAGATTTCATAAAACACTGCCTAACAAAAGCCCTATTGTTAGCCAGACACACCTGTCCTTAGAAGGTGGTTTAGCAACTATTAATTGTTACTTAATACTGTCTTTCCCCTCAGAGCCATTTTCCTTCTAGCTAGATATTCTACTGGTTGTGAAAGAAGTTCTGGGAATTATTTTTTTCTTACACTTCATTTTCTTTTCAATGAAGCTTTTTTTTTTTTTTTGATTACACTTTAATAGCCAAACACACTCACTTATTTCAACAGAGACATGGGACACCATTAATTTGCAGAAGAGAAAATTTGATGCATCATAAATAACTAAGTGGAAGGCCTGATAAGTTTCATCTGTCTCTGAGTATATCATTCCTGTTTTGCAGATGAGGAACTGAGTTCAGAAGGGTTAATAAACTTGGTTATTTTTATTTTTTATTTTTTTATTTTTTGGTACTGGAGATTGAACTCAGGGGTACTTGACCACTAAGCCACCTCCCCAACCCTATTTTGTGTTTTATGTAGAGACAGAGTCTCAATGAGTTGCTTAGCGCCTCGCCATTGCTGAGGCTGGCTTTGAACTCGCGATTCTCCTGTCTCAGCCTCCCTAAGTGCTGGGATTACAGGCTTGCACCACTGCGCCCGGCTAATAAACTTGTTAAGGGCTATGCGGCCAGCATGCACTGGAGCTGAATGAGTCCCAATCCATTTGTCTTAACCACTAGGGAACCGCAACTCTGTCTGCCCTCAGGTGTAGATTTCCTAAATCTGGTACTTAAGGGATTGCTCATCCTGAGCTTGAATCCTGCTCTCTAACTTCATAGTTGTATATCTTGGGTAGCAAATCACTTAACCTCTCTGTTTTAGTTTCTTTATTTGTAAAATAGAAATAATAAAGATGCGTTTTTAAAAATGCTAATGAAGCTAGGCATGGTGGCTCACGCCTGTAATCCCAGTGGCTCAGGAAGCTGAGGTAGGAGGATGACAAGTTCAAAACCAAATCCAGCCTCAACAATTTAGTGAGGCCCTGAGCAACTTAGAGTGATCTTGTCTCAAAATTAAAAATAAAAGGCACTGGGGATATGGTTCAGTAGTTAAGCGCCTCTTGGTACTCCAGTATTAAAAAAAAATCAGTTATTATTAAATTAGTCTCAAGTAAATGATTTTGACTAATTTCAGTTTATTTTCTGTTAGCAGGGCTGTGTAGATGAGTCAGGGGCACCCAAAGGCCAGAGAGCCAAAAGTCTGAAAGAAAAGATGAAAATCTGGGAAGAGAAGCTGGGGCGATAGCAGTCTGTATGTGTAAGATCAACAACACTGGACTCCACAGCACTAGCTGTAGGGGAGAATCTCCTGATGTTTGTTGTACACAGAGCAAATCAACTCAAGTTCATCCATAGGTGGTGTGCAATTCAGATTTGCTCCATCTGGGATCTTCTGAGAGCAACTCCTATATCAAAGATATAGATGGTTATATTTTTGCCTTAGATACTGGGGTCAAATTTTGTTTCTTTTATCTTCTTTATTTATAGCATTTGGGTTAAAAAAAAGTTATTAGACTGAAAAAAGAAGACATTGTATGATAAAAGGCATATAATTTTTAAAGAAACATTATGGTAAAATGTTAACAGTGCAGTCATTCTGTGAGGTAAGTTTGCAACTCGTAGCTGGTCACATAGCCAGTCACTGGCAGAACTCAGATTTGAATCAGATATTGTCAGAGTTGTTATCTATGATGCATAATGTCTCCTCTGCTGTAGAGGACATTCTCTAGTTTGCATTTTACTCACCAAATACTCCTGGGACCTTAGGCAAATTATTTAACTATTCTAGTTTTATGTTTCAAGAGCTATGAATATGGAGGTAGATTGGAGTAGTGCTTTGATAGGAAGTCAGAAACTGGTTCCATGCAGGAGCAGGTAGTAAAATCTTAAGGCTTTTCAGGCTATATAATCTCTGCAGCCACTAATGAAGTCATAGCTAATAGTAAGCAAATGGTCATTACTGTGTTCCCATAAACCTTTATTTATAAAAACAGGTAGTGTACTCATTTGACCTGCTAGGTCTATTTGCTGATCTTGGGTTTCCTTCTCTGTAAGTAAAAAATAAAAAATAAAAAAAAATAAAAATTACCCCCCTTCTTTGATAAGCAGGGAAAAAAAGGAAGGAAATTTATACTGATTGTGCATGTGCTATGAACTAGGCATTGTACTTGGGGCTTTGATGTTTATATCATTTAATCTCACAATTTAATGTCTGTGCCACAGATAAGAAAAGAGAGTTTCACAAAGCTAAAATAGATCATCCACAGTCACATGGCTGATGGAAAGCAGAACTTTTGGACTCCAAAGTGCTCTTTCTTCTCATCATCTCATCTCTTATATGTGGTTCACATGCCTCCTCCAGCACCTAGAGCCACACTTGCTTTTGATTCTATAATGGGCACAATGATGAAGAGATAGTCACAATAGCAGCCAAACTTTATTAATATGAATATACATAGTCTCCATAAAGATACATATGTATCCACAAATTTCTCATGATGTACCCTTTTCCCATTTCACAGATGGGGAACACCAAGGTCGCATAAATTAACTGGAAATTGACAAGTCTAGGATATGAACCTTCATTTTTTAACTTTATTCCCTGGTCAACATTTGATTAATTAACATAGGAGGACATTTTCTTCTCCCTTGAGCTTTCTAAAGGCAGTTGCCAACTCAGTTCCAACCAACAGAGGTAGCTGAGAGTGGATTGATGGCTTTGGAGGGACTATCAAATTCACTGCGATGGACTCCTATTAAAGCTGTATGGACCTGAGTCCAGGAAATACTGAAACTCTTGTGCTTTGTCAGCAATTTGGCTCTCAGGCTGAAGGCCACCTGGATTCCTCTTTAAGGAATCCCCCAAGTAAAAAAAATGGCTCCTCAGATCCTCTAACTCTTAGATTACCCAAATTTTATTGCACACAGTCTTTGGCTGATAATGTCCAAAATATAAATGCAGAAGCTCGAGGGTAAGAAATCTTTATTTAGTTTTTAAGTTAGGTATTAAAAGAGAGAATTCAGGACTACTCTCAGGTGACACTATTGGAAGCTGTTTAGCATTTTGCTTTTGTAAGCCCACCTTGGGCAATTTACTATTCTGAATTGAGGGGAGTCTTCTATTCTATTCCCCCATCTATGACTTGAATCCCTTGAATCTGTGAACCTTAGAAACTGGTTCAGGTTGATAAAGCAGAGAAGGGGTTTAGTAGAAGGCATTGAGCCACTCAGAGCTGCAGAACAGCTGTGAGGCAGGGCTTGAGGTTGGAATGGTATGTTGAGAAAAGCGCTGTCTGAGCTCCCAAAACTGCTGAACTGTGACAGGTTCTGACTTTCAGACCACAGACATTGAGAAAAGAGCAGAGGTAGGGGAGGAAAGAAAAGAGGAGGAAAGGAGAGGGATGTCTATTTGTGTCTCTGAGATCCTGGTTCAGTTCTGTACCTCTGATGCAAGTGAGCCTGGAAATATAAGTATCTAGCATTTCTAATTCTTTAAGGAGCGGCGATTTTCTTCTTCAACAAGATCTATATTGGGTAGCCAACAAAAATGACCAATGTTCATAATAATTTCATGCCCCAAAGCCTTGATCTTTACAAACTTTTGGTTTCTAAGTACCTCTAGTAGTATCCTCTTTGGAGAATATTCTGCCCTTTGAGTCTATCCCTCTTGATCTTCCAACCCTAGGAGCTCTTCTCTCTTATAATAGTGAAGCTGGTGAGCTATCCTCAGAATCTAGCACCTTGCTGTGAAAGCACCAGAATTTTCATCTAGGTCACAGAGCTAGGTGTTTTTGAATATGCTCTGGGGAGTCACAGAGCTTCCTAAGACTCCCCCAGGAGTGAAGGCCTTCCCTTATCCTCCCCCACTCCTCCACGCACAGCAGGTCAGCTTTAGAATGTTCTGCATATTGGACTTTTGTTCTTTTGAAGGAAGAATCCAAGGCTAAAAAATGTTCAATTGTCATTGGCAATTGACCAAGCCCCTCTACATGTCTCATTCATCTTTGACGCAACAGAAGTGCTTAATAAATATTTCTGAATGGACACAGATAAATATTTCATTTATTCATCCATTTATCTATTCACTGGAAAACCACTTGTCTAACTCCTATTAGGTTGTGAGCACGATTTATCCATAATGCCCATAGACTGCCTACCAATCTTGAGTTAGCCTACCAGTCTTTAGTTAGGAAGTGTCACCTCTGTGACCAAAAGACCTAACAAGAACCATGTAGAGGAGAAAAAGTTTATTTTGGTTTATGGTTTCAGAGATCCAGTCCATGGTCAGCTGACTCCATAGCTCTGGGATCCAGGTGAGGCAGAACATCATGGTGGAAGGGTGTGATGGAAGAAAGCATCTCATGATATGTCAACCAGGAAGCAGAGAGAGAGAGAGAAAGAGAAAGGCACAGAGAGGCACAGAGAGACAGAAAGAGAAAGAGATACAGAGAGAGAGAGAGAGAGAGACAGAGAGAGAGAGAGCGCGCTCCTCTCACCAGACAAAATATAAAGTCCAAAGGCATGCCCGCAGTGACCCACTTTCCCCCAACCACATCCTACCTGCCTACCATTACCACCCAGTTCATTAATCCAAGTGGATCAATCTACTGATTAGGTTAAAGCTCTCATAACCTAATCATTTCACCTGTGAACATTATTGCATTATCTCACACATGAGCTTTGAGGGCCACCTCATACATAAAACATAACAGTACCTTTCTTTCCTCACTGCACCATCTTTGTGCAAGCCATGCCATATCACAGACTAAATCAGCCTGAGGGTTAAAAATGAGTCTATGTTAACAGTGACAGATATTATTATTAATTTTTGACTTTACTCCCAATCTACTATTGCACATTGCTCTAGTTAGCTGACTTCTTTCTCTTTAAGAGATGCTCTGCTACAAGCCTCATCTCTTCACTAACATACCAGGTAGAGAGGTGGGGAAGAACTTTTGTTGCAAAGATTATGGAGTTTTAATAGAATGTGCATTTTTTTTTTTAACTTTTTTTTTAGTTGTAAATGGACACAATGTCTTTATTTTATTGCTTTGTATGTGGTGCTGAGGATCAAACCCAGGGCCTCACCCATGCGAGGCAAGTGCTCTACCGCTGAGCTACTATCCCAGCCCTAGAATGTGCATTTGAAAGTGCTTTGACCAAAGGATACTGCTCTTGGAGGGTCAGAGGTTGTTATGATGTGGAGCTACCTGCCAGCCATCTGGGTACTTGTGAGAAATTTAGGATGCTGGGAGAAAATACTCAAAATAGTTGTTAAAAAAGGCACTTTATGATCATGTCTCAGTCAAATCTTAGTCCTCCCTGCAGAGAAAAGCCACAGCTCCTTGCTGGTGTCTTTATTTAGCAATAGTGTCATTCTGCTGGGTCTCTGAGCTAGACTGTGGCTCTTTGCCTCATTCAGCTAACATTTAATCAGTATCTTTTAATGTTTCACTCATTCATCCACCCACTCATCCATTCACTGATTCATTTAACAAATCCTTCTTGAGTTCCGATTATGTACTAAAGATTAGCCATCAATCAACAGGCAGGAATCCTTTTGAAGTTTATGTTCTCGTTCTTGTGGTGGTGATGCACCAGTGAAAAGAGATAAAAATGTGGAAATATGTGGACTGTCAGATGGTGATAAGTGCCAAGGAGAAAAATAAAAGGGAGAACAGGGAGGGAGTGTTGGGGGCAGGATTTCAGTTTTAGCTAGCGTGGCTGGGATAATAAACCATCACCAGAAGATGACAGCGATTTTAAGAGCCAGGTGTTAGTTCTATTTTAGACATGAAACACAATGACTCAGAGAGGTGAAGTGACCCGGTCAAGGTCAGCCAGGGAGTTAGTGGCTGAGTAAGTAGCTGGATATGTGCAACCTTGACACCAGGCTCTTTTGCTAATGCTAGCTTCCCACACGTTTTCATCTGTGAAGCGCTGTGCTGGGCTGAGCTGGGACGGATGGCTTGAGCATACATTGCACCAGTGGCCTTTTCTGAGGGTGACAGAACATTCGTAATTGCTATCCACATTATCAGAGCCAACAGACATCCCGTTGTCCCTCTGCTGCTCACTTTGGAGTTGCTATTGCTGGCTAGTGATCTGGTTTGGCATTTGATCCTTACCACACAGATGCAGCCCTGAAAAGTGAAAATGGAGGCAACTCCTTGCTGCTTAAAACTTCATTTTGGAAGAGGCATCATTGTTATTTATGGTAATAGATTACTTAGGCTCTTAAGCATGTCTCATGAGGATCCTAGAAAAAATAATGTTGAAGAACTAAATATTTGAGATGCCAAAGAATTCTGGAAAGGCTATAGATGGGGTGTGAGAACACAAGAGGCCAGTGAATCCTGTGAAGTCTGATGCAAGACCCTATGCTAGCCAAAAGTGCCTTGAAGGCCAACCATCCAGAATCATAAGCCAGATCTGGTAGGTAAATTCCTGTCCTGAGAACAGGAAGCCTCTTCATTCTCCTGTATCTGTGAGGCCAACCAGTGTCTTAGAAAGTGTTTGGCAAGGGGATGAAAGTATAGTGACAAGGAGACCCAATGCCATTTAATACAAGAGATGGAGGAGGGGACTGAGAATATATATCACCTTTTCCACATTCCCTTATGTGCTTCCAAACTTCATTCTTGACTCCTAGGATTACCTCCTAAACAAGGTACTGGCATACACGTCCTTCTCTCGGTTTTGCTTTGTAAGGATACAAAGCTAAGGCACTGTTTAATCTCTCTCTCCCCTACTTCTTATCTCAATCTTTATATCTATCTATCTGTCTATCTATCTATCATCAATCATCAATAAAAAAATAAGAATATTTTTTGAGGGGGTGCCGGGAATTGAACTGAGGGGCACTCAGCAATGAGCCACATCCCCAGCCCTATTTTGTGTTTTATTTAGAGACAAGGTCTCACTGAGTTGTTTAACACCTCACTAAGTTACTGAGGCTGGCTTTGAACTCTCTTGCCTCAGCCTCCCGAGCTGCTGGGATTACAGGCCTGGGCCGCTGTGCCAGGGTTATCATCATCTTCTTGGTGTGGGGGCTGAGGGGAGAGGAGAAGAGAAGGGACAGGGTGTGAATTGAAATAGTAGGTCTGGCCATCAAAGAAATTTCACCAGGAAAATGATAAAAATGTCTGAGGAGGAATAGACCTTCCTTTCATGCCTGATGCTTAAGCAGCCTTAATTGTCTAGTACTTCAAACAATGTTTTGCTGATTCCTGAGTTGTCATATGCTCTGTAAGGCCCATTAAAGGCTATATAAACCCCTTTTGAGCTTTCTTACAGCTAAGTAATTATGCCTTGATTGATGGAAAAGTAAGCACACCTTGATTGCTTATGTAATTTTGAATTAATTACATTACTTCCAGATTTGTGTGTTATTGAGGAAGGTGCCTATTGACTGATTCTAATTAATGTATAATAACTTTATCATATGCATAGAAGCTTTAAACACTTAAGGTATTATAGCTCCCAAGGTTCAATTCGTGTATTCATTTGTTTATTCATTCATTCAACAAATATTTATGGAAGGTGCTTTGGGAGTTGGTGTGGTAACGTGGAGCGTGCATACTCCTTGGTGCCTATGTACTAAGATGGGAACGGAAGGCACACAGATGGCCGCCAGGTGGAAAGCAACATAAGCTGCTCTAGTTTTCTGTTGCTATCTTCATGTGGATCAGTCCAACTAAGAAAAAATACTTGAGGGAATTTAAGGCAGGGAACTGGTTACACACACGATGGAAAAGAGGAGAAATTTCACCAGTAAGGGCCGGTGAAGCAACCTAAAGCTGTGCGGCTGTAGGAAGCCACCATCTCCTGTGTTACAGAGGGATCAAAGACAAGGGCATTTCTGGAGACCAAGGGCTGAGGTCACCAAGGGAAGCTGAGCCATGGCAGGACTGTGAGATGGGAGCTGGGGCCATGGCAGTGGTACTACTATTGAGCATAGGGTTGAGGGGATGCCTGGCTTTTTCCTCCCTGGTCCTCTCTAGTGTGTAGTACATCTCCTGGGAGTTGCAGCCTGTGGAGGTGAGCCCCAGTGTACAGATCAGGAGAAGGGAGAAGAAAGGATCTGAAGGCAAACCAGCCTTCATGGGAGCCCAGGGTTGATTAATGCCTAATGCCCATTACACAAAGTTCAAGGGTTCACATCCTGAACACACGTATAAAGCCTGTCCTTGGCTCAGGGAACTCTCGGTACAGGGTGGGTGTGAGATAGAGCAGAAGCTTGCTTGGAAGAAAAGGGAAAGATGGACTTCTCCCAAATATTGGGTCAATTTGAAATGCTGAGTGGAAAACAGTCTGCCATTGAGGAGAAAAACTTGAAAAGTTAAAAAAAGAAACATTGTAACTCACTTCTTTATGATTGAGAATCCAATAATTTAGAGAGTAAAAATAAAGCCTTACTGGGAAGTACTTAGCAACTATTTAATTCTTTAATTAATTAATTCAACAAACACCTATTAAAAGCTATCTATGAGCCGAGCATGGTGGTGCACACCTGTAAATCCCAGCACTTCGGGAGGCTGAGACAGGAGAATTGCAAGTTCAAATCCAGCCTAAATAATGGTGAAGCACTTAGCAACTCAGTGAGACTCTGTCTCTAAATAAAACACAAAATAGGGCTGAGGAAGAGGCTCTGTGGTCAAGTACCCCTGAGTTCAATCCCTGGTACCAAGAAAAAAAAAAAAACCTAACTATGAACTATGGACCAGGTTCAGGGTCAAGTATGGGTAGTGGTGATGATATGATAAGCAAAAATAGACTTGCTCCTGGTCTCATGAATTTTATAGTCTTGTGTGTGAGAAAGATGCTTATATTTCAATTAATAATACAGGTGGATAAGTACTGAGTGGGCTAGTACAATAGAGGAAGATGGCAGGAGCTATAATGGTGTGTAGTAGAAGGATGCTGATCTAGCCTGTGCATCAGGGAAGACTTCTCAGAGGAGGAAGCAAATCACCTGGGAGTATTTAAGTACCATAGGAATAGGACTAGGAAAATGGGAAGAGAGGGATTGAGAAGTGTCCTTCTTTCAAGGACAAAGGAGAGACATGCAAAGGCTCTGGAATGGCAGGGAACATTCCAGTAAAATAGGTTGGATGGGAAGTAGAGTCTTTCAGGGGAGTTTTCAAACAGTTTAATTCACTGTAGTTGAGGGGACTCCCCTTTCCCACCTTTCAGTAACTCCCCAACTTTAAAATTGTATGATTCATAACTTATAATTGCTTGCCAATGTTGGGTTTAATCCAATGAGAGATGCTTTGAGAGCTAAAAGAGCACTGTGAGAAGAGGTGCTTTGGTGAGTAGGACTTAGTACATCGAGCAACTGTCTATGACAGCATGTGATTGAATACTACAACGAGAGGTCTACATGATCAGGTGAATTGGAGGCCAGGGACAGAAGCAGAAAGTAGGATGGGGGATGTCTGTTGTCACATTTCCTGATCAGACAGCTGGAATTCTCCACGCTGGGAAAGGAGGTCCTACTAAGAAGAATTCCTAGCAGCGGAGGGTCATCCATATATCAACTGGCAACAGTGTGACTCTCAGGAAGGAGCAAGGACACGGGGGTGGTGTTGCTGTTTTGTACCAGGTGCTTTGTGTGTATCATCTCAGTCTTCCAAGGAACCTATGAAATAGTAAGTAGTGGTATTCTCATTTTACAGACAGGGAAACTAAGATTTAGTGATTTAAATAATGTGCCCATATGTCACACAGTTGCACAGGACCTCACTTGGGGTTAGAACCCTGTTCTAGCTAATTCTAAACTTAAGTTTTCTACCATGGCACTGGGATGTCTTGCTCTTTAAAAAACACAGTAGTGTGTGTTTGTGGGTGTGTGTGTGTGTGTGTGTGTGTGTGTCTGCGTGTTCTTGTTTTATCCCCTATACTAGAATATATGTTTGTAATGAAGGAGGAAGATGAAAGAGCAGGGGCAGGAAGAGATTTTTTAAAAATCTGCCACATGCCATGCAATATGCATGCTTGTTACCTAGAGTCTTTCACTTAATGTTCAATCTGTATGGTATGTATTATTGCCTTCATTTTATAGATGAGGGAACTGAGCTAAGCGGCTGGTCTAAGCTCTTTCATCTGCCAGGGGAGTAGAGCTGAGATTAGGTATATTTTAATCCAAACTCCCTGCTCTTTCTAGGCAGTTTCATTAGTCTCTGGGACCCTCTAAATCAGTGTTGTATCTTTCATTGTGTCACATGCCTCCTAATCTTTAGGAAATATTTTTCATTTATTTATTCATTTAACTAACATTATTTGTGCAACTGTTTTGTGCTGGACACTGTTTTGTGAGTACAGAAAGAAAACCATTTTTTAAAAATTCCCTTTTTTTCTTATACTTAGTTCCCAACTGTGTGATACTTAATTGTTTGCATATTATTTCTTGTGTTTTGCTCAATAGATATTAGAAATTAAAGGGATCTTAGGGGCTAGGGATATAGCTCAGTTGGTAGAGTGCTTGCCTCACATGCACAAGGCCCTGGGTTCAATCCCTAGCACCACAAAAAATTAAATTAAAAAAAAAATTAAAAAAAAAAAAAAATAAAGGGATCTTAACTGTCATCCAACTTTCTAAATTTACAAAATAATTCTTGTAATAAAATGCAAAATTCTAAATGAAATGTTACCTAGCAGAATACAGCCACATATTAAACAATGCTACACCATGAGGAGGATGAGTTATTTCAGGAATATAAAAACATATATTAATAACATTCATATTAACCTATCTGATAACCAAATATCTGTAATTATTCTCCAGATATAATAAAAAGCAATTAATTAATGCAACATCACATACATCTTTTCTTTTTTTATACTTTTTTTTCTTCCCATGTCCCCTCCTCCATTATGGATCAGCATCCACTTATCAGAGAAAACATTCGACCTTTAGTTTTTTGGGGTTAGCTTACTTCGCTTAGCATGATGTTCTCCAACTCCATCCATTTACCTGTAAATGCCATAATTTTATTCCATTGTGTATATATACCACAGTTTCTTTATCCATTCATCTATTGAAGGGCTTCTAGATTGGTTCCACACATATATCTTAAACATGCACAAATTGTATAAATAATACATTATAGATAAAAGAATAAATGTAATCACACAAATACATATACATTGTCTGCATGTAACATAACACAGTGTACATATGTATTTCTGAAATTACACAAAAGAAGAGCTGAACAAACAGAAAGGCACAAACCAAGTTCTTGGATTGGAAGATTCAAACTAATAAAGATGTAATTTTTTCTACATTAATTTATAAGTTGAATACAATCCTAATAACCCAAATTTTAAAAGTACTTATGCACGTTTTGGCAAATGCCATAATTTCATTTTTTTAATGGCTGAGTGGTATAAGTATGCACCACATTTTCTTTGTTCATTCATCTATTAATAAACACCTAGTTTAGTTCTGTAGCTTGGCTATTGCGGATTGTGCTGCTGTAACTGCTGATGTTTCTGCATCCTATAGTATGCTGATTTAGATTGTCATGCTAAGTGAAATAAGCCAAACTCAGAAAGTCAAAAGTTGAATGTTTTCTCTGATAGAGAATAAAAAAAGAAAAGCAGGGGAATTCCATCAAAATAGAGGAACGATCAGTGGAATAGAGGAAGGGGATTGAGGGAGAGGGAGGAGGGATGGAATAAGGGAAGAACAGTGGAATGAGTCTACATAACTTTCTTTTTCTTTTTTGGGAGGGGAGGCCTACTGGGGATTGAACTCAGGGGCACTAGACCACTGAGCCACACCCCAGCCCTATTTTATATTTCATTTAGAGACAGGATCTCCTGAGTTGCTTAGCTCCTTGTTTTCACTGAGGCTAGCTTTGAACTCATGATCCTTCTGCCTCAGCCTCTCGAGCCACTGGGATTACAGGTGTGTGCCACTGTGCCCGGTTTACCTCTCTTATGTACTTATATGAATATCATAGTGATTCTTACCTTTAAGTATATCTACAAAGCAATGATTTTTTTAAAAAAGTATAAGTATATAGCAGAAAGATCAATAGAGTAGAGGGAAAGGAACAGAGGGAGGTAGGAGAGGGAAAGATCGAAGTAAATGGGGACTGAATTAGAGCAAATTATATTCCATGCTTTTATCATTATGTCAAAATGAACCCTAAATGTTATGTATAACTAAAATGAACCAATAAAAATTGAAGCTAAGTGTTTTTGGTGTTATGGTAAAAAAAAACATTGTATGGAAAAAGAAACAAATAATAGCCAGAAAACGGAAGAAGCAGGGCAATAAGGAAGCACTTCTAGAAAATGTAAAACCTTGTCATAAAGCTTTAATAACCAATGAGATGTTGCCTGACAAATAACACCAATGGGCAGAATGGAAAGCCCATATACAGAACTCAAAAATATATTTGGAAATTGATGTACAATAAAGTTGGCAATTCAAATCAGTGTGTGTGTGTGTGTGTGTGTGTGTGTGTGTGTGAGAGAGAGAGAGAGAGAGAGAGAGAGAGAGAGAATTGTCCATAATGGTAATAACCAGAGAGCTATTTGGAAAAAAAGCTTGGATTCATATTTATACAATTAGGATGAATTCCAGATGGATCAAATATTCTTAAAAGAAGTAGAAGAAAACATGAGAAATATTTTATTATATATGAATGAGAAAAATCTTTTAAAGTATTATACAAAATGCAAAGAGCAGAAGAGAGAATTATTAATAAATTTCATTTTATATGTTTAAAGCATCTGCATGCAAAAGTCAACGAATGAACCTAGACAAAATACCTTTAAATCATCATAGACCAATATTTCAAATATATAAATGGCTCTTACAAATCAATAAGGAAATGATCATCAGTCCACTGGAAAAGTGGGCAAAGTAAATGCATAGATAGTTAAAAAAAAAAATCCCAAACTAGAGACTCTTAGAAAAAGGAAAGTCACTTGACATTTTGCATAATAGGGGAAACAAAAATTAAAATTCTACATATATACTGTTTTCACCTATCAAATTGGCAAAAACTCAAATGTTTGATGAAGCCTCATTTTGCCAAGACTATACGAAAACATTCATATGCTGCTGGTGGGAAGTAAATTAGTACAATTGAAACAGTATCAAACAAAATTACAAATGTGTCTAATCTTTGATCTTACAATTCCACTTCTAGAAAATTATACTATAGATATATTTGCCTGTGTGAAAAATGACATCTGCAACATTATTCCTCACAGAAAAAGATTGTAAATAATCTAAATATTCAATAACTGAAGACTGATTAAATGAAATTATGCAGCTGAAGCTTTTTAGGAATAGATAAAGGAAGACATCCAAGTTACATTTTTATGTGAAAGATCAAGATGTAGAAGTGTGTCTTGTAAAGAAAGAACATGGAAAAAAGAATAATCATATTTGCTGCTATAGTCATTAAAAATGTCTCTTGAGAGGGCACCCAAAGAACTAATGGTAGTGGTTAAGTGTTTTTGTTATTGTATTGTTTTGCTTAGTCCTTTGGTGAGAGTTATACCTGGGGACTGGGAGACTTGAGTAGGAGAAAGATTTTTTCATTTGATACATTTTTCTACTCTTTGAAGTTTGCACCATACACCATATACAAATTGTTTTAAAAAACTATTGCCTAATATGTATGTATTAATGAATATACCTCAAAATTTTAGATTCCATTTTGCATGAAGTTTGAGGGGTGGTCCCAGAGGTTCATCCAATTAACCCTTTCCATTTTTCAATGACCTTCTAGCTCACTGTGGAATCCTATTACCACAACGACAGAAAACCAACCTTTAAAATCAAAGAGTTAGTGCAGATAGAGTATCTATAAAAGGCCTGGTGCATGGTAATTATTGTGGCCAATGTTAGCTATTATTTTTTATTTTTATACTCTGATAGTGAAAAAACTGTCACACAGATCATTAGAAATAGTCACTGAGACTTAAGATCCTCTTTGATAGTTCTCATATGGTGACTGTCAATGTCTGGACACATAGTAGATATTCCAAAAGCACATGATGATTGATGATCTCACTCGATGGTCTTGTCAGTGATTAATAAAGGGAATATTCTGGTGGGGATCTATGAAGTGGGGGTAGTAGATATCAGCACACAGTAGCTTGTCCTGTTGTAGGCCTGAGGATCTTCACCTTCCAAGAGAAGACTGTTCAGAAGGCAAAATTTAATTTCAAATCACCACCTAGGGAGGCATCACAGCATGATGGAAAGCTCAGGCAAGTTGGAAGGAAAAGACCTAGTTGAGATTCACAGTTCATCCACAGAGCAGCTTTGCAGATACTGGCAGTCCTCAACTGCATCTCTCATAGTGTCTGTCCTCCTTTCCACACAAAGCTCTAGAAACTTAACTGGACTTAAGTGCATTTTGAAACTACAAAGTACCATAGACATGTGCAGCAGAATACAGGACGATTTCCTGATGGTGTTTGCTCACTCTGCATAAATGGTGGAGGATTTGTGGCTGGTGAGGACAGTGTTAAATTTACAGAGCAACCCAAGGAGAGACTGGCTTGCCATAAGGGGAGACCCAGGACTGATGGTAGGCACTTAACAGCATGTTCCAATTACAGCATTTAAATCTAATTGCATACTCTGTTAATCTCTGTCAGTGCGGCATCATTTAATATCATCACGGCAGCCTCTAATATCATGAGCAATGTGAGCCGAGCTGAGACTATTGAAAAAGTTCAGTCCCAGGTCTTCATATCCCCTCTAATTCTCTCTGTCAATTATGCCGCAGCCAAGAGTTCAAATAGAGGTCTTGAGATCCGGGGTTGGAGCTACCTTTTTGAAACGAAGCCTCCTATAAATATACAGATTATATCAGGAGCTTCCAATTTCTTGTCCTGGTTATTTTTGTTGGGTTAGTTGCAGTGACTAGTCCCTGGAGTATAACTTACTATAGGTTGATTTCAAGCAAATATTACAAATGCAATCTGTTCCATCGTTTGTGGTTCTGGAAATAATGTGATTTCACTTGCACATTTATTTTCCCTCCACAATCCTTCGGGCACATAATGAGGTTGGTGGGGAAAAGACCACTTACTTAGCCCATTTCCTTGCACATAGTAAGCTTTTTTCTTTGCTTATTCCATTATAAATGACACCATATTAGCATGGAAGTTCTGGTCACAGACTTAGATTTTGAAAGGTAACTTTTAAATAATATTAAAAAAATTAGAAATACTATTAACTCTATTTAAATCCTATATAGGATTCCATGAATTATTGGCTCAATTGAGGTTTCTGGCTGCTCTGTGGTTAGATGCCATTATTACTTGTGTTTCATGGTTGAAATATTGAAGCACGAATAAATCAAATA
Organism: Geosciurus inauris; assembly: GCA_004024805.1. Classification (NCBI taxonomy): domain Eukaryota; kingdom Metazoa; phylum Chordata; class Mammalia; order Rodentia; family Sciuridae; genus Geosciurus; species Geosciurus inauris. Next base: position 33,720 of record PVHX01005977.1, read on the forward strand.
TTTTGTCCATGATCTCATAGCTGGGAAGTGGGGAGCAAGAATTTAAATCTAAGCAATGGGGATCCACAGGTTTGCTCCCTAATACTAACTCCATGTCCTCAAGAACTATTCTTCAAATCTTGCTGGGCACATGAGACTTACTAAAAGGAGTAATTGATCGGCCACACCCAGCCTTGTGTAACCAGATGCCAAGAGGGTGGTTAAAGGAGGCAAGAAAATGTGAGGTTTCCTGACAGCAGGAATGGGAGAGAACAGACATGAGTCAAGTATGGAAAGACAGGTAGGAGTTACATGAGTGGAAAAGAGAGACAAAGCATTCAAGTTGGGAGAAGGGCCTTTCATAGACCAAGAGAATGGTTATGTTTCATTGGAAGTTAGTGAGATGAGGTATGTTAGAGAACACACTGAGCTGCACAGGCAGAGACCCCAAACCACATGATGGAAATAAGAAAGAAGTACATTTCTCTTTCAAAATGTTGTCCAGAGATAGAGGGCTTCCCAGTTTCATCTGCCATCCTCACATGAGTGCTGGGTTCCAGGCTTGGGTTCCTCCTTCTTGGGTACCACAATAGGACAGTGTAGTGGGTAAGTCTCACTAACCACTTTCTGCCTGTGGGAACTTGAGAAGGGTATTTTCTCTCTCTGTTGAAGTTTTCTCATCTGAAGAAAGGTGTAATACTGTTATTGGTATAATTAAAGAATATTTGAACATTGCTTAGCACTCTTCCTGCTGTGTGTCCCTGCCTTGATGTGTTGCCTTACCACAGGGCCAAAGCAGTTGAGGATTAGAGCCAACTGATTATCAACTGGAACTTCCAAAACTGTGAGCCAAAACCCTTGCTTTCTTTTCAAGTTGATTATTTCAGGCATTTTATTATAGTGATGGAAAGCTGATTAACATGGATTATTTACTTGAAATAAATGAGGTGTTAAGTTTTCTCCACCTGGAATTACTATAGCTGATAGGGAGAACCAGGCATAGACTAGGAGGATAGAGATAGATTATCTTACAATGTACAGTGCTAAGGGTAGACCTCAATGCATGTAGGTGGAATGGGAATCAGTGTAGGGTAAGTGATAACGTAAGCGAGGTAAAGGCTTACCCTATGCCCGCCTTCCTTTCTCCATTCCTGAAGAAGAGATAAACTCAGATTTCAATCAAGAACGTACTGTGGGCCATGGAACTAGGCAAGGATGCTTGAGCATTCTATGCAGCTTTTCTTTAAGAAACCCTATCCAAGATCATTTCAATCCTATTAAAATGCAACCACATCTCCTATTTCATATCATTATGAATAATCATACAAGTTAAGTTGTATTCTAGCAACTGACAAAATGTTACATTTGTGTAGCTGTTTAATTCAGTATTCATTCACTTTAATTTTTGGCTTTTGTTTCTTATTTTGGAGACACTGTACTTATTTTTATGCGTGTAAGTCTTAGGCCCTGAGCTTTATGGTGCTGAATGTATGAAGTGGGCTTGGCAGTGTTGGTTTGGAGCAGATGATTTGGTCAAAACAAAATTTAAAAAATGGTTGAAGCAATGATTTTGTTTATCACTGGTTTCTTTTTGAAAATTTGGCCCAGAACATTTGTGGCTGGAATTTCTTATGCATGAGAAGGGAAAAGAGGTTACTTTTTTTATTTCTTTGGGGATTGTCTTTACTCTTAGCCTGATGTGTTAAGATTGTCTTTGGCTTCCTCTTTCTGTGGAGGTGGGATCCTACTTCCAGGTTCACTACAGGGTCAGGATAATACTCAGTCGAAAAACTTGGAAATGGGTACTGATACTTGCGTGGAGAAAATAGATTCTGGAAATATCCCAATTAGCTTAGTCCCATTAGTTGGAAGGAGGAACCTGCTGTAATAGTGGAATAGACTTTAGTGGAGTTAGTGAGGAATTATGAGAAGGGGGAATAGTTGGAGATCCAGCACTTTGAATCTTATTATCTATGTAATGCTCAGCAAATGATTTTTACCTTTGAGAAACTCAGCAGCCCCATCTATAATAAGGATCTAATTGTTATTGTGATAAAAATTCTATGCAATGCTCATTGTAGTGTTTGATATATAGATAAATAAAATACTATGGGGAAGTAAAATAGTGTTGAGGCAGCTCAAAGCTGGGTACAAAAGATGCTATTGCTTCATCTTCTAAAGTCAAAGAAACTCCTGCTACAATAATGCCCAGAACTGGCTGCATGTAGGCTTTGCACAGCACAACCTCTAGAAAACCTGTGACAACCTTCTCCCCTTGCCTAAAAGTAAAGTGGAATGGGGCAGGGATGGAAAGCTACTCTTGAGACTAAATTTCATGGACACTGTTAAAGTTAGCCTTCTCTCCTTGACCTAATTGAATTCTTGGGGTTCCTGCAAGAAGAGGGATCCAGTAGCTCATTTTCCTGATGAATGCTTGCTAAGTTTAAGACACACCCCTGGGATCTAGAAGTTTGGAGGCAGAAATGATGCAGAACCTTCAAAAGGAGAAAAGATTACTTATTGTCCTGGGTCCTTGAGGAACAGTGGGAAATTCCACCTGCTTCCACAGGCCTTGAATTTGGGAGGATGAAGTTAAGGACATCGGAGGTCTTCAAGTAGAGACTAATGTGGATATTAGAGAATATAGGCTGGAGTCAGATTGAAGATGTTCCCAAGTGTCTCAGGGATCATCTGCATAGGGCTGGGTCCATATAGGCTGTAGCAATTAGCAGCTACCATCCCAGGTGAATACACAGGCTGAGAGTGGACAGGCAGTGAGATATAAACAATAAATGTCACGATATGCATGTGTCCTCATATTCTACTCTCCTGCAGACTGCTATCTTACCCACAAACTTCCATCTTAGCTCAAAACAGGGAGAGATAGAAGCAGCCCAAGAGCATGAAAATGAAGTGCCAATGGTGGGAATGTGTCCTTCCTTCCTTTCCTGTTTCAGTGGTCCTTGTAATTGCTTAATGGAGGATTCAGGGATGGGAGGTGACAATCTCTGTATGACATTGATGGTTTGCATGAAAGGAAATTGCCGTGCCAGTATGAATTCTTGGAAGGACTAAGGTACTGCTAATGGTGATTTTACAATTTTAAGGTGTCACCAATGTCCCTTCCCTCATCTGCAATCTTCCACTAGCATGTGATTGGTGCTGACAGTACTTGAAGAAGCAGTTGCAGTTATTAGAAAAAATGAAAGTCTCACTTGGCCTTTTCTTAAATAGATGCTACTTAGTTATAGGTATTGAGTAAGTGGTCTTTAAATTTTACTTATGAATTTATGATTGCTATTGTTGAGCACGAAGTATTTGTCAGGAACTTTGTTACACACTCAGAATACAGGAAGAGGGGCAGACTTTGTGCTTTAATGAGCAGCTAACAAGTGTGGGTAATTAGCACATAAGCAAAAGATCATAAAAGAAAGGAAAATAACATGGCAGAGTAAGTAGGGGATGCTATAGGTTCATAAACCAAAAGTTGGAAACTAAATCTGTTGGGTGCATGTTTGTGTGTGTGAGTGTGTGCACATAACAGTATAAATATTTAATAATGACCCTCTAGAAAGAAAAGTAATGATTTGTAGTATTTGCCAAGTTCTGTGGTATAAATACTCCTACCACAGCTATTAATAGAATGCTACAAAATGAGGAGTTGAAAGGAAATGTGCTCAATCAGCTCTTGTGAACTACTTCTAGCCAACTCTGGCACATTGGTGCATGTGTGCATTTGTGTGTGTGTATGTGTGAGTGGTGTATGTGTGTGTGTGTGTGTGTGTGTGCACATGTCAGAGAAGGTTTTCTGGGAGTGGAGCCCTTGAACTGAATCTAAAAGGATGAGTAAAAATTTATCAGGCAGGAAAGGTTGGAGCGATATCCCAGGCAGGAGGACAACATAAGCAAGGAAAGGAGGCCTAAAACAGCATGATTTATAAAGACGTGAGGAGAGAAGAATCCAGAACACTTTATGGTGCTTATTGATGGTGAACATGAGTTCATTCATGTTCTTTTTTGTTATAAGTGACATATATGTAAACTTACATAAATTACTGTCACGTTTAAATCTATTCATTTTATTGATTCATCAATCATTTGTCAAACACAAAAAGCATTTATGAGAGTCTATTTTGTGTTTACTAGGAGCTAAATAGTTTAAGATGAGTAAAACATGGTCCTTGTCCTGAACACACTCATAGTGTAGCTGAGGGCAGAACATTAACAGATACAATAACACAGCCTAGTGAGTGTACTAATTAAAATATACATACATTATTAGACATGGTGATAGGTTGAATGAGGGACCCTAAAGATTCTAGGACCTGTGCATAAGTTCCTTTTTTTCCTCCATTGAGGCATTTTATTGGTATGTATGTTTTACATCCCTAGAACAAAAGTCCCAGAATTTTCCCTCCTGTGTGTTTTCATTTTGCTTCTTTGTGTTCCGTGATGCCAGCTCAATTTGTCAGTACCATGGATCCAAACTGATGGAATGGGAGTACCTTATTCGCCATTTTTCTACATTTTTCAGCTGAACATCAAATCTGGGGCTGATTACTCCACACTTGTTTAACTTTCCTGTAAGTTTTACAGCAGTTTTCCCAGTTTTGTGATCAATGATTTCAGCTTTGCCAATGTAACCATGTTTCATTCTCACAGTTAGAAACCAGATGATGGCTTTGGAGCATTACCTGATAAGGACCTGGCGTTTGCCTCTCTTGTCAACATTATTGATGCTCTTGAAAATATTAGCCAGGGCATTCATGCACACCATGTGGCAGCACAGAAAGATGGCAGAAAGAGCATCATGTCATTTTGCATGGCAAAAGGACTTTGCAGATGTGATTATGTCAAAGACACTGAAATGGGTAGTTAACCTGGATTGCCCAGGTGGACTCTAAATGTAGTCACAGTGGTCCATCAGAGGGAATATAAAGAGGTAAGGAGAGAGGGAGAGGAGATGCTATGCTGCTGGCTTTGAAGATAGAGGAAGGAGCCACAAGCCAAGAAATGTTGCAGACTCTACCATTTGGAAAAGGCAAGAAAACAGATTCTCCCCTGGATCCTCCAGAAGGACACCTTGATTATAGCTCAGTGAAACTCATTTCCAACTTCTGACCTCCAATGTGTCAGCTAACATATTTGTGTTGTTTTAAGTCACCAAATTTGTGGCAATTAATTATAGTGATTGAGGGAAAGCCAACACAGTTATTGACCCAAACAGAGGTGGTGACAGGGATTAAGAATCTTGATTTGTGAGTCAGATCACCTTTCACATTCCTGGCCTTATCTCTTCACATTTCTATAATTTGGGGTCTTTTATTGACTCATATCTTCATCTTTATGGTGAGATAATTTTACCTACTTCTTGGATTTAGTGTGTAGATCTTTGAAATTATTTACATACTGTACTGATCATGTAGTGAGCAACTTTAAATGTCAGCTACATGTTCCTTTTAGACTATGATTAGATTTCTTGCTTGTCTCTGCACCCCATCCATCTCTCGTGTTCATGAGTATAGCTGAACATGTTGAGGACTAACTGGATTTTTGTGGTCTGAGGTGGATAAGTGGCTGCCATTTTATGGGCAAATATGATCTCATTTGGAAAAATCCAGTCCTGGATGAATTTTGGAGCTGCAGAACAGTTTTATTTCCAAGTTCTGTCTCTAGACAATAAACAATCACATTTGATCAAGCCAATAAAAGGGTTAAGAGTTTTGTGTCTTTCCCACTTCCCTGCCACTCCGCCCCCAATAAAATCCTCTTTTGTACACCCTCTCTTAGGCTGGGTGTTATTCTCTGCGCCATGATTTGGAGTCGGCCTGTCTATCCCTTCCTGAGCAGGAGCAGCTGAACAGCTGTGAAAACAATGGAGGAGCCTAGGCACTGTGATTAGTGAGGGACGCTGGGGCAGTCTGGGAGCCACCAGGCCTGTTTCTCATGTCAGTGCACAGTCAGTGGAATCTGGGTATCACATGGCCATCCCAGCCTCTGTGGGCCTGTTCCCTGGCTGGGGCTCCCACCACTCACCCTGCTGCTGCTCCCTCCAGAAACAGGTTTTTGTTTTCTTTCTCTTCTTCCTTCCATGTCCTTGGGACTTTTGCATAACATCACGTTGCTAGGCACCCTTAAAGCCTCCTTTCATCCCGGATCCCTGGAAATTCAGTCCAGGCCAATTCACAGGAGTATACTTACAGCTGGCAGTGGCCAGGGGGCCAGCTCTTCTCTTTGGCTCCAGGTTTCCCCACCAGAAATTCCTAGGTTCTGTTTTGTTCATCAATTTGCTACATGTAGATAATATTTAGGCAGGTTTAGAATTTCCTTTTCCCTCAATTTCAGGTCCCTTACCCTGGGCGTTATGAATACAAAATCCCTAAATTAATCGTAGCCTAGATTACTGGAGAATAAAGGCTTTCGCTTACTGCTCCCCTCAAACACTCAGTGAACTCCTAACTGTGCTCTCAATTTCCACTAAGTTTTTTCTTTTGGTCCAGAGCTCCCCCATGATGAGTTTTAAAATTACTGTTTTAAAGAATAATCATGCCTGTAGTATATTTGTGGAAGTATGCAACCATAATCAGAATCTGATTTTATTTATTTATATAAAAATATTTACTTATTTTTAATCGACAAGTAATACTTGTGTGTATTTGGGGGTACAGTAATGAACCTAATGAACATACCTGTCCCCCCACTCACTAACCATCTTTTGTTGTCACTTTTAAAATTTTTCTCCTGACATGGCTTCCAGGGATTTACTTTCTCCAGGTTTTTTTTCCTTTTGACAATGTGATAATGACACTTTTTTGTGGTCCCTCTTTTTTTCTGGCTGGTCCTTGCTAGTTGACAGCAGTGTCGCATTTGTCTCTGCCTCCAGCAGCAGCACAGAGCCAGTGTGCATGTGCATCAGTGAGCGTTGGTAGGGTGAAGAGATGACATCATGGGAATGCACTTGCTCCTTGTTTGTGTTTTTCTCCTTTTTGAAACATAATTAAAAAAAAATCTGGCTGCCATCCTGATTTAGGACTAATATTTTCTCTTCTTGACTGAGTTATCACTGTAATTATACTTAGTACCCATTTGATCAAAAAATTTACATACATTAAAATGTTGATAAATACTTATTAAACATAAAAATAGAATTTTATTGAAAAGGCCTCTCTCAATAAGATGAATGAGATTTTTTTCATATAGTTCATATAGCTGTGGATAAATGCTACTTCTTTGCAGAATGACAAGAGGCTTTTACATTACTTCTATCCCAATTTTCTGCTTTTAATAGTATTTTACATTATGGAAATTTGAAATATACAGGAGGTAGAGAGAATAGTACATTGAATTAGCATTTTCTTCTTTTCATGCATTGCACTATCTAGCCGCATATAAACTATCTAGTATATGTAATTTTTTGATAGTCAACTTGTATTGAGAGTGATATAAGCATCCATCCTTATTTGATATTTTTATTTGTTATACACAAAAGGTCACTCTTACTTTCATTAGACTGTTGGAATGTTGATTATATGACTATAGATATGACTATAGGCCAAATGTGTAGCCCATATGGCCATACTTCTTCTTGGGGGTGATGGTAGATCAATCAGAATTATTTTCTGCTAAGGTTTGGCACAGTTTGAAATCCTTCTTAACATGGAGCTCCAGAAAACTAATACGAAACAACTAAAATGGGTATGGAAGCTGAAATTAACTTTATTTTTATAAACATTATGAAAAAATATTTTAAAAAGAGTAATGTCTTTCTTATATTTTGCCAATATGGTACATGCTAAGAATATCAATCGGTAGTGAAAAGTTCATAGGCGAAAGTAAAATCTCATCCCGATTTCCTCTGATATCAGCCCTCTAAGTTTTGGAGAGTGTTTTTTTTGGTGCCCTTTCTTTGCCAACAGAGACAGAGCAAAATACAAATACAGTCAGGCCTCCATATCCACAGGTTTTGTGTCTGCAGATTCAACCAACTTCAGATCGAAAATACTTGAAAAGTAAATTGTGTCTTCCCCCCCCTAAGAATTATTCCCTAAACAAATATAGCACAACAAATATTTATATAGCATTTAGATTGTATTAGATAATATAAGGAATCTGGAGATGATTCAAAGTATATAGGAGGATGTGTAGGTGAATACTATGTCATTTTACAAAAGGTGTGTGGAGCATCCTGCATTTTGTTATCTATAGGAGGTCCTGGAATCAATCTTCTGCAGATACTGAGGGATAACTGTAATTGTATACAAATGAAATTTTTGTGTACACACCACTTAAAATAAAATGTATATAGTATTTATTTTTCTTGAATCTAATGGAAGAAAATGGAAGGAATTGCTTAACCTAAGACTGTTTCTTTACAAGAAGAGATATTCATTCTTAAAAGGTACTTCGAAATCTAAGTAAAACATTATGAAATACATTAAGGGATGAGGGACAACTGTTTTAAAATTACATGTTTCAAAGTGAGCAGTATCTGTTAGTACTTTTTGTAAAATATGAGACTATCAAGTAATCTCTACTCCGTATCCTCTCCACATTTCCAATTTTTCTTTAATAAAATTATTTTGCATTGTTGCTATCCATATGATTTATATTTCACAGCTATCATCTCCACAGTTGTTTAACCTTACTTCAACATTTGAGTCCATTTGGTGCTCACTACCAGCTTTTTGATATGGCTTGTTCATTCAAGAGCTCTTTTATTTTGAAGCATTATTGGCTGTATTTTGTTATCAGGTACCTTTGTTAAGAAAGGCTCCTATGTTTTATTTTTATTTATTTATTTTTTAATTAGTTTATTTAATTGCATTTCAAGTCATAGTACATATATAGAGCTCAGTTTTTCCATTTCTCTGGTTGCAAACCAGATAAAGTCACACCAATTGTGTCTTCATACATGCACCAAGGGTAGTGATGACGATCTCAGTCAACCATCTTTACTATACCCATTCCCCTTTCCTGCCCCCCACCTTCCCCATGCCGCGTCCAGAGTTCCTCCATTTCTCTTATGTTTCCCATTCCCACCCCCCCTTATGTATCAGCATCCACTAATCAGAGAGAACATTTGGCATTTGGTTTTTTGGGATTGGCTTACTTCACTTAACATAATGCTTTCCAATTGCATCCATTTGCCTGCAAATGCCATAATTTTATTCTCTTTTATTGCTGAATAATATTCCATTGTGTATATATACCACAGTTTCTTTATCCATTCATCTATTGAAGGGCATCTGGGTTGCTTCCACAGTTTTGCGATTGTGAATTGTGCTGCTATAAACATTGAAGTGGCTGCTTTACTGCAGTGTGCTGTTTTTAAGTCTTTAGGGTATAGGCCAAGGAGTGGGATAGCTGGGTCAAATGGTGGTTCCATTCCAAGTTTTTTAAGCAGTCTCCATACTGCTTTCCAGATTGGTTGCACCAGTTTTCAATCCCACCAGCAGTGTTTAAGTGTACCTTTTTCTACACATCCTCGCCAGCACTTACTATTGCTGGTATTTTGGATAGCTGCCATTCTGACTGGGGTGAGATGAAATCTGAGAGTATTTTTGATTTGCATTTCTCTAATGGCTAGAGACGTTGAACATTTCTTCATATATATGTTTATTGATTGTATATCTTCTTCTGAGAGGTTTCTATTCAGCTCCTTAGCCCATTTATTGATTGGATTGTTTGTTTTTTTGGTTAAGTTTTTTGAGTTGTTTATATATCCTGGAGATCAGTGCTCTATCTGATGTGCGTGTGGCAAAAATTTGCTCCCAGAATGTAGGTTCTCTGTTCACCTCATTGATAGTTTCTCTTGCTGAGAAGAAGCTTTTTAGTTTAAGTCCATCCCATTTATTGATTTTTGCTTTTATTTCTTGTGCTATAGGTGTCTTGTTAAGGAATTCGGGGCCTAATCCCATGTGATGAAGATTTGGACCTACTTTCTCCTCAATTAGACGCAGGGTCTCTGGTCTAATTCCTAGGTCTTTGATCCACTTTGAGTTGAGTTTTGTGCATGGTGAGAGATAGGGATTGGCTCATAAATTTAAATGTGCTTGAGGAGATTCTCAAGAATGTTCTCATCTTTATACTTGAAGGAAAGATAATTAAATTGTTTTTATGATTCCATGACCCAGACAACAAATAGATGGTACTATTGCTTTGCAGACTGACTCACGAGTGGTCCACCTAAGCTCCTAGTGCTTTGGTATTCATTGTAATCCTGCCCAGGGTTAGAAGGGGACAAACCTTTCAGTTACGGCAAGCACTGGCTGCATTTAGGAGACCCCTTTACTGTTCTCCCTGTCACTCCATCTCTCTCCAGTCCCTTTCTGCTCTTGGCCCAAGCAAGTATTTTTTTTTTCTTTACCTGGTGGATCACAGTTCTGCTCTTGGTCCACTCATTGTGAGATTTGATTTCTTTAGCATTTGCTCTAGGAAGATCTTGTTTCTCACAAAATTTCCTCTTTCCTACTCACAAGGAAATGCATTTTGCCCTTGGCACCTCTGAAAATTGAAGTCAATCATTTCTGTAAGCTTTCCCACAGGTTTTACTACTTATTCCATTAAGATTTTCCTTGTTCTTTCTTCCTTTAGCCCAGTGTTTTCTCACTTTAGGATGGACTGGTTTGATTTGAGCAATTCTTTATTATATATAAAATGAAGTGTTTATCAGAAATCTGTTTCCCATAGCTCTGAGATGCTTGGTGACTAAAAACTCATAATAGACGAGTGATGTATAGCTTGATTTTTACCTAGGTCTATTGCCCATAAAATTAAACAGCAGAGGCCACAATAATGACCCTTTTGTTAACATGATACAAATTAAAAATAGTTTCTCCCTATCTAATTTTGGGTGGTGCCTGCTTTCTGATTTGAATGGAGAAGACTGAGGAACAGTTATGGAGCAAATTTTCCTTGAACTGGATGACAGGAGGGAAGGAGGGAGAGTGAAGATGATTTAAATCTGTTAAATCTAAATAAGGGAAGACTGGGCAAAAGATTTGGCATTTGTAAGGAACACTTGAAGATGAGGGTTTTTCAGGAAGTCAAGGCCTTGGGGAGAGTACAACAGAGAAGAGACTGCAAAGAAGTGTGGTAAGGAAGAGTATGGTGGGCAGGGAGCGGGGGACCACCAGTCACTCAGGCCTGGAAGGAGGAGAGCCAGAACCTGTGGCTGTGCAGTGAGCAGAGACCCCCCACACCATATAATAGACTTTTGTTATTATTGTGTAGTGAGGGAAAGGCAGGGAATAATTTTGAGAGGGGAATTTGATATAATCAGATTTGCATATCATGGAGGTCACTCTGGCAGGAGTGGGGGCCATTGTCAGAAGGTGAGCCTGGAAGCAGTGAGACAAAAGGCCACTGTTAGAGTGTAGGTGAGAGATGACAGGTGTGCAGGTGAGAGGTAATGGGCATGATGTGGACTTGACTGACCAGAAGGCAGTGGATGTGCGGGTGAAGAGGAGGCTACTGTTAGATTTCTTAGATGATCTTGAGGACAAAAAGGGAGCTGACGGAGGCAGGATCAGCAGGTCTAGGCCCATCTGACCCATGTGCAATACATGCTGTGTCCTTCGTTGACCTCATGACCACAGGAGGGTCACCAAACACACTTTCCCTCAATCTCTTCATTAGTTAGTACACAGGGGAAAAATGTTTAACCCAAGATTATTGTAAATAAGACAGGTAAAGCCCTGGGGAGAATGCCTGTCAGTTACCACTCCAGATGTGTTAGTTCCACCCATCCCCACCCTCCTTGCCATATAAGATTCCTTGTTTCTGGGAACAGTTAAATTGGAATACAAATTCTGTATTCTGGACTACCTTAACACCCAGCTTGTATTACTAGGTGGTTCAGCCTGTGAGTCAGAAACTTAAAATCAATCAAACTCTTGCTGAATAAATTTTGCATAACACATCTTCTTAGCCACAGGATTAACAGCCACTTCCAACAAGACCAAACTGCTGTTTGCAGTTTCTCAGAGCTGGCATTTATGGGACCGCAGGGTATGGAGGAAGCATTACCAGACCTGATGTTGCAGCTATCCTTAATCGAGGACCTAATATGTACTGTGCACTGTGTGCCAAATATATCCACTATGTGACATCACATAGTTCTCACAATAAACTTATGTAGTAGGAATTGTTTCTGTATTTTACAGACCAAGGTACTGAAGCTGAAATGCTATAAATAACTTGCCCAAGGTCATGAGACTAGAAAATGGAACTCCAGAGAGGGAACTGGGTTATTAGCTTTTTCTAAACCATGCCAGAAGGTAGTGGCTTCAAATAACTCCATATTTTTTTAATTATTACTCTCAAGTATAAGGGATGGCTGAATTTTTCTGATGATCTAGGTTAGACTTGGATCATATCAACTACTTTTGCTTCTGTATCCAAATGTTAGCTGTAGGACTCACTAAAAGTGGCTAGCCTTGAACGGTCCCTTTGGCTGTTGATCCGCTGTCAAGTGGAGCAGGGGGAGTGACTGGGCCTTGGTGTAGACAGGCCAGCCTAGGATAGTTCACATGGTCTACAGGGAGCATTCCAAGACCAACGCAACTGTGAGCAGATGCTTGAGGTCCAGTCTTAGAACATTGCCTCTACTACATGCTTTGATCAAAGTGATACAAATCCAATATAAGTATGAAAAATGGAGAAGCAGATTCCACCTTTTGGTAAAAATGTACAAAGAATTATAGCCATTTTTATTATCTACCACCAAGCCATTTTGAATATCATAAACATAGTTTTATAATAAAGTTTGATCATTTAAATTGAATCAATTCAATAGTGTGAAAAACTTGCTATTTTGCCTTTATTTTTACTGATTTTGTTATGGGACAATGACAGCTTTCCAGTGGTCTAAGAACCAGTATGTAGGATCCACTAATCTAACATACTCTTTTAAACTATTGAAACTAGAGTGCTCTCTAAAACATTTTTGACATGCGATCTTCAACTTATTGTCTGCATTACATCTTGTGAAAGACAGCTCACTATTATCTGAAGTAGTTCACTTGATTCTTGGACAGTCGAACAAAAGACTTTTCTTTATTATAATGAACTAAAGTTTTTCTCTCAGTAACTTTACCCATTAATGGAAGTTCATCTTTTGGTGTTCAACTAGAAGAACTGAATGTACTAAACTGTTTGGAAATAGCCAGGATGACTTCCTTGAGCTGTTGTCTGCCCTAGTCTCTGGTCTTCTCTTGCTTAGAATGGGCCTCAAGTACCGTCTGCTTTTGTTCTACTCTGAGCCTCTACCTAGTTTCACATATCCACATTCATCAGGTGTAAAACTCAGTCTGAGTCTCCAGCCTGGCCTGATGAACTGCAGTAGATTAGATTAGATCATCTCTTTTTTTTTCTTTCTACACATGCTGTTTCTTTTCATGAGATTTAAGATGATATTAGCATTCATAAGGAGTCTTATCAGTCTGTTGATTCCAGGCTCAAGTTTAAGCCTTAATTTCATTATGAATAAAATGTGAGCACTATAGAACTATTTTAAAGGGTCAAAATCTAAATACAACATCAATAGTGTTTAAAGAATATCTACTATGGCTAGGCCCCATAATAGGTGCTAAGAATTTAGAGGAAAAAAAAAATTCTATTCTCAAGGAAGTTAAAGTCCATAAAGTATAACAAGCATGCAAAAACAATAAAACAAGATTACCAAGGTTTGTGTTTTGGTAGTGACATGTACCAAGTGAGTTGAGAGACAGGAAAAGCAGCATCAATGCCTGCTGGGGCTCAGGAAAACTTTTTAGAGGAACCAGGAACAGGAGACTATGTAGGCTTGGCCAGGTTGATTGTTGTTTCTCTACTTCTGGGGAGGTACTACATCATAGAGCTTAAAGAACACAGGCTTTGGAATCACACCAATCTGGATTATAGTCTTAAAACCTCTCTATCTCAACTTCCCTCTTTGAGGACATTATTGTTCCCTTCCCAATGTTGTAAGGATTGAAAGAGATAATATGTAGAAAATTTTTAGCATAACTCTGGTACAGAGTGAGGTAACTACTCTTTTTCCAAATGATGGCAATTGGCTCCAGTACCAAACACTCTGAGTCTGATCCAAGAATCTTTGATTCCCTTCACCTTGGCCTCTGCTCATGGCAGTGGAGAGTCTACCCAGAATGCTTCCCTTTCTTGTTGGAGTCTTAAGAATTGGCTTAGAGAAGAACACATGTGTGAACCCAGAGCATTAGAAGAGGACTTAGAAGAGCTGATATCCATTGGAGCAGTCTGAGGCAGTTCTGAAATCTAATCACTGGAAACCCAATATTTAAAAAATATTTTAAATATTGAAAATAATCACAAATTTGAAAGAAAGAAATAACAAAATAAGAACAATGAAAAGGATAGGCACATGCTCTTTACCTAGATTCCCATATTGTTAACATTTTATCCTATTTCCTTTAGCATTTCCTATCTTTTTGCCTTGTGTGCATGTGCACACATGTGAATACACACACACACACATGCACACACATACATGCATCATTTGAAAGTAAGTTGCATCTACTATAAACTTAAACCTAAATATTAGATTGTTTATTTGCCAAGAATAATATTTCCTTACATAATCATAATGTGGCTATTAACTTCAATAAATGCTGAAAAATACTTTGCTATAGTCTACCTTTTCATTTTTTTCAATTGAGCCAGTAATATCATTTATATCATTTTTTTTCAGCTCCACTATAAGACCCAGTCTGAGGTCACCTTGCATTTATTGCCATATGTCTTTAATCTCCTTACATCTGAAACATTTCCATAGCCTTTCTTTGTCTTTTTTTTAAAGTTTTTCTCGTTTTAAAATTTATTTATTCTACTTAGGTATACATGATAGCAGAATGCATTTTGATTCACTGTACACAGATGGAGCACAGCTTTTCTTTGGTTGTACGTGATGTAGGATCACATCATATATGCAGTCATACATGAAGCTAGGACTATGATGTCCATCTCATTCCACCATCTTTACTGCCCCCCTGTCCCCTTCCCCCACCCTCCCCATTGATCAAAATTCCTCCATTCTTCCAGTGTCCTCTCCCCTGTTATGGATCAGCATCCACTTATCAGAGATAACATTCAGAATTTGGTTTTTTGGGATTGGCTTACTTTGCTTGGCGTGATATTCTCCAACTCCATCCATTTACCTGCAAATGCCATAATTTTATTCTCTTTTATTGTTAAGTAATATTCCACTGTGTATATATACCATAGTTTCTTTATGCATTCATCTATTAAAGGGCATTAAAGGGCATTGGTTCCACAGTTTAGCTATTGTGAATTGTGCAGCTATAAGCATTGAAGTGGCTGTGTCACTGTAGTATGCTGTTTTTAAGTCCTTTGGGTATAGACCGAGGAGTGAGATGGCTGGGTCAAATGGTGGTTCCATTCCAAATTTTCTAAGGAATCTCCCTACTACTTTCCAGATTGGTTGCACCAATCTGCAGTCCCACCAGCAATGCATGAGCGTGCCTTTTCCCCCACATCCTTGCCAACACTTATTGTTGTTTGTATTCTTGATAATTGCCATTCTGACTGGCATGATGAAATCTTAGAGTAGTTTTGATTTGCATTTCTCTAATTGCTAGAGATGTTGAACATTTTTCATATGTCTGTTGATCGATTGTGTATCTTCTTCTGAGAAGTGTCTTTTCAGCTCCTTAGCCCATTTATTGATTGGGTTATTTGTTTTTTTGGTGTTCAGTTTTTTGAGTTCTTTATATATCCTGGAGCTTGGTGCTCTATCAGATGTATGTGTGGCAAAAATTTGTTCCCAGAATGTCGGCTCTTTGTTCACTTCATTGATTGTTTCTTTTGCCGAGAATGTTTTTAGTTTGAATCAATCCCATTTATTGGTTCTTGATTTTACTTCTTGCGCTGTAAGAGTCTTGCTAATACGACATGATGAAGATTTGGGTCTACTGTTTCTCCTATTAGGTGTAGGGTCTCTGGTCTAATTCCTAGGCCCTTGATCCACTTTGAGTTGAATTTTGTGCATGGTGAGAAAAAGGGGTTTAGTTTCATTTTGCTGCATATGGATTTCCAGTTTTCCCAGAACCATTCATTAAAGAGGCTATCTTTTCTCCAATGTACTTGTTTGGCACCTTTGTCTAGTATAAGATAATTGTATTTAAGTGGGTTTGTCTCTGTGTCTTCTAGTCTGTACCATTGGTGTACATATCTATTTTGGTGCCAATACCATGCCATTTTTGTTACTATAGCTTTGTAGTATAGTTTAAGTTCTGGTATTGTGATGCTTCCTGCTTCACTCTTCTTGCTAAGGATTACTTTGGCTATTCTGGGTCTCTTATTCTTCCAAATGAATTTCATGATTGCCTTTTCTATTTCTATAAGGAATGATGGTTGGGATTTTAATTGGAATTGCATTGAATCTATATAGTGCTTTGGGTAGTATGGCCATTTTGACAATATTGATTCTGCCTATCCAAGAGCATGGGAGATTTTTCCATCTTCTAACGTCTTCTTCAATTTTTTTCTTTAGTGTCCTGTAGTTTTCATTGTAAAAGTTTTTCACCTCTTTTGTTAAATTGATTTCCAAGTATTTTATTTTTTTTGAGGATATTGTGAATGGGGTAGTTTTCCTAATTTCTCTTTCAGAGGATTCATCTCTGATGTATAGAAATGCAATTGATTTATGGGTGTTGATTTCATATCCTGCTATTTTGCTGAATTCATTTATTAATTCTGGAAGTTTTCTGGTGGAATTTTTTGTATCCTCTAAGTATAGAATCATGTCATCAGCAAATAATGATAGTTTGAGTTCTTCTTTTCCTATTCATATCCCTTTAATTTCTTTCATCTGTCCCATTGCTCTGGCCAATGTTTCAAGAACTATGTTAAATAGCAGTGGTAAAAGAGGTCATCCCTGTCTTGTTCCTGTTTTTAGAGGGAATGCTTCCAATTTTTCTCCATTTAGGATGATGTTGGCCTTGGGTTTAGCATAGATACCTTTTGCAAAGTTGAGGTATGTTTCTACTATCCCTAGGTTTTCTAGTGTTTTGAACATGAAAGGGTGCTGTATTTTGTCAAATGCTTTCTCTGCATAAATTGATAAAATCATATGATTCTTTAAGTCTATTGATGTGATGGATTACGTTAACTGATTTCCATATATTAAAACCAACCTTGCATTCCTGGAATGAACCCCACTTGATCATGGTGCATTATTTTTTTAAAATATGTTTTTGTATGCAATTTGCTAGAATTTTATTGAGAATTTTTGCATCAATGTTTATCAGGGCTATTGGTCTGAAGTTTTCTTTCTTTGATATGTGTCTGGTTTTGGTATCAGGGTGATACTTGCCTCATAGAATGAGGTTGGAAGGGTTCCTTTCTTTTATATTTCATGAAATAGTTTGAGGAGTATTGGTATTAATTCTTCTTTGTAGGTCTTATAGAACTCGACTAAGAATCCATCTGATCCTGGGCTTTTCTTGGTTGGAAGGCTTTTGATGGCATCTTCTATTTCCTTGCTTGAAATTGATCTGTTTAATTTGTATATGACCTCCTGGTTCAGTTTGGGTAGATCATATGCCTCTAGAAATGTGTCAGGGTTTTTGAGGTTTTCTATTTTACTGGAGTATAAATTTTAAAAATAGTTTCTAATTACCCTCTGTATTTCAGTAGTGTCTGTCATGATATTTCCTTTTTCATCACGAATTTTAGTAATTTAGGTTTTCTCTCTCCTTCTTTTTATTAGGGTGGCTAAGGGTTTGTCAATTTTATTTACTTTTTCAGAGAACCAGCTTTTTGTTTTGTCAATTTTTGAATTGTTTCTTTTGCTTCAATTTTATTAATTTCAGTCTTGATTTTAATTATTTCTGTCTTCTACTTCTTTTGGTGTTGGTTTGTTCCTCTTTTTCTAGGGCTTTGAGATGTAGTGCCAAGTCATTTATTTGTTGACTTTTACTTCTTTTAATGAATGAGCTTAATGCAATGAACTTTCCTCTTAGCACTGCCTTCATGGTGTCCCAGAGATTTTGATATGTTGTATCAGAGTTTTCATTTGCCTCTAAGAATTTTTTTTATCTCTTCCTTGATGTCCTCTTTTATCCATGCATAATTCAATAGCATATTATTTAGTCTCCAGGTGTTGAAGTAGTTTCTATTTTTTAATCTGTCATCGATTTCTAATTTTATTCCATTATGGTCAGATAGGATGCAGGGTAGTATCTCTATTTTTTTTGTATTTGCTAAGAGTGGCTTTGTGACATAACATATGATCTATTTTGAAGAAGGATCCATGTGTGCTGGGAAAAAAGTGTATTCACTTGTTGATGGATGGAATACTCTATATATGTCTGTTAAGTCTAAATTATTGATGGTTTTATGGAGCTCTGTGGTTTCTTTTTTAGTTTTTGTTTGGAAGATCTATCCAATGATGAGAGAGGTGTGTTAAAGTCACCAAATATTATTGTGTTGTAGTCTATTTGATTTTTGTAGTTGAGAAGGATTCGTTTCATATATGTAGATGTCACATTGTTTGGGGCATAGATATTTATGATTGTTATGTCTTGTTGATGTATGATTCCCTTAAGAGTATGAAATGTCCTTCTTTATCCCTTTTCACTAACTTTGGCTTGAAGTCCACTTTATCTGATATGAGGATGGAAACTCCTGCTCATGCTTGTTTTCACGGTCTATTTGAGTGATATGTTTTCCCCACCCTTTCACTTTCAGTCTGTGGATGTCTTTTCCTGTTAGATGAGTCTCTTGAAGGCAGCATATTTTTGGATCTTTTTGTTGTTAACCAGTCTGTCAGTCTATGCCTTTTAATTGCTGAGTTTAGGCCATTCACATTCAGGGTTGTTATTGAAATATGATTTGTAATCTTGGTCTTTTTGCTTTATTTTTGGTTTTTACCTTGACTTGTTTTCTCCTTTGATTGGTCTTTCCTTTAGTGCAGTTCCTCTTTTTGTAGGTTTTCATTGTTAGTTATCATTTCTTCCTTTTGGAATATTTTGCCAAGAATGCTATGTAGTGCAGGCTTCTTTGCTGTAAATTCTTTTAACTTTTGTTTATCATGGAAGGTTTTTATTTCATCATCAAATCTGAAGCTTAATTTTGCTGGATATAAGATTCTTGATTGGCATCCATTTTCTTTCAGAGCTTGGTATATGTTGTTCCATGATCTCCTGGCTTTTAGGGTCTGGGTTGAAATACCTACTGAGATCCGAATTGGTCTCCCTCTGTATGTAATCTGATTCCTCTCTCTTATGGCCTTTAAAATTCTGTTTATTCTGTATGCTGGGCATTTTCATTATAATGTGCCTTGGTGTAGATCTGTTGTAATTTTGTGCTTTTGGTGTCCTGTAAGCCTCTTGTATTTGATTTTCCAATTCATTTTTCATGTTTGGGAAATTTTCTGATATTAATTAATGAAGAGATTTTGTATACCTTTGGTTTGAAATTCTGTGCCTTTTTCTATCCCAATAAATCTTAGATTTGGTCTTTTGATGCTATCCCATATTCGTATATGTTCTGTTCATGGTTTCTTACCATCTTCATTGTGTGGTCAACTTTATTTTCAAGATTGTATATTTTGTCTTTATTATCCAAGTTTCTGTCTTCCTGGTGATCTAGTCTGCTGGTGATGCTTTCTATTGAGTTTTTTATTAGGTTTATTGTTTCCTTCATTTCAAGAATTTCTGATTGATTTTTTTCACAATCTCTGTCTCTTTCTTGAAGTAATATTTTGCTACCTGTATTTGCTCCCATATCTCTTTGTTGGTGTGAGCGATGGTTCATTTTATTTGCTCCCTTATCTCTTTGTAGGAGTGATCAATGGTTGCCTTTATTTGCTCTCTTATTTCTTTGTTGGAGTGATCAATTTTTGCCTGTATTTTCTTGCTTAAGTCATACTTTAATTCACACATCATTTTAATTATGTACATTCTGAATTCTTTTTCTGACATTTCATCAACTGTGCTGTCAATGTTATTGTAGTGTCTTGGTTTATTTGGGGTACTTTCTTCCCTTGTTTTTTCATGTTGATTATGTATCTTCCTTTCTTGCCATGCTTCTCTGAGTTATTGCAGTTTCTATCCTATAATCTTGTAGTGACACTACAGATTACCTGTATTCTACCTTGGAGTTCACTTCCAGTCTCCAGCAGGTGTCCCCAGATCGACACTACTGCCACTAAACATGGTGGCAGCGGTAGTGGAGGTAACTCATGATGGCAGTGGGAGTGCCCCAAGATGGATACAAACACTGTCAGAAATGGGGCTAAAAGGGTGGGACTTACAGGGGCTTTGGGCTAATTCATTGGAAATGTGGTGCTTTGGTGGGCTGCTGCCTCCAGGCCCTGTCTGTTGCCCCAAGGTAGAGGCTAATATATGGGAAGAACTATGGGGATGGCTGAAGTGTACAGGATGGATACAGGAAGGGAGAAACAGTGTGGATCCCCAGTATGTGCAGGGGCAATCCTGGGTGTGGGCTCTTACACAGACCTGTGAGGGCATTCCTAGGCCTGATCTTGGTCTTGACTCCTTCAGGGATTCCAGGTGGTGGGTCTAGCCCTGGGCCTAGGATCCTGCCAGTTGGCAGGGACTCTGGAGAGGAACTGGGGGCAGTCCTGGGCCTCACTTAGGCCTGGTTTCCCACAGGAGTCCCTGGGGTCAGTTCTTCCCCTAGTCAGGATTACCCTGTGATTGGTGGCCAGCAGTCTCAGGTCTGACCTTGGCTGGGCTCCTGTGTTGGTCCCTGAAGTTTGTCCTAGGTTTTGGCCTGTGCTCCCACCAGTGGGCAGGAACTCTGGCAGGGAACTGGGGGCAGTCCCGGGCCTTACTTAGGCCTGGTCTCCCCAGGGGCAGTCCTTCCCCTTGGTATGGGTTCCCCTGTGATTGGTGGCTAGTGGTCTCAGGTCTGTCCTTGGCTTGGCTCCCATGGAGGACCTTGAAGGTGGTCCTGGGACTTCTTTCTTTGTCTTTTATGATAATTGACATTTAAAAAAATGCAGACTCCCCACTACTCTTCTAGTAGAAAGTACCTAATTTGAGAGATGGCTAATCTTTATATTTTCTTAAAATTAACTTCAACTTATGCATTCTAGGGAGGAACTTACAAAAGTGATGGAGTGTCCTTCTCAGGCATTGCATTTAGAAGTATATAATGTCCATCTTCACCTCCACTGCTGAAGTTGGATCACTCAGTTAAGGTGATGTCTAACTTCTCTGCCATGTGGTTAGTATTTCTCCCTTTCTCTTGATAATTACCAAATTGTGGAAGATAGTTTCAAGACTGAAAGAGTCTTTATTAAAATTTCCCCATAGATTCAGCCTCCACTCTTGAGCCTTTGCCTGAACCAGTCTTAGGATGATGATTACAAAATGATTATTTTTCCAACTTCAAAACTCCCTGAATATTTTACCAGTCAGCAAGCAGCAAACTATCTTTGTCATCTATTATTTATTATCTATCTATCATCTCTCTCTATCATATCTATGTATCCATCTATCATATATCAATCATATCTATCATTTATCTATTATATCTATCAGTCATATCTGTCTAAATTTTAAATGTTCTATAATTTATCACTGCCTTTAATTAATTGCATTCACAAATCATTGCATGCTTGGTCAGTGGGAACCCTTTCAAGCTGGCTCCTATGTATGTGTAGCATATCCTCAAACATTTTTTAAACACCTCCTTAGTTTCTGACATAACACATTTTTCTAGGCTCATATTGTGCACATCTTCCCCCAGCTTTGAAATCCACCATTTCTCTCTGCTTTCTTTCAGTGGGGAGTGGTATTACAGACCAAAATCTGAGAGCTGAGTATATTAATTGTTACAGGGGTGTTTGTTCTCCTATGCTCTTTCAGAAGACTGAGCTAGGAAGTTATGTATACACATATACATTAACAATCCAGAATACCGATGACCTCTAATTCCAATACACCCCACAGTACTCTTTCTCTCCTTCTATTCCGCATTAAATATCCCTCCTTCCACAATGAGAACCCCAGTCTCATCAACACTAAAACATTTATTTGTTCATTCAAGAATGCAGTTAAAATGGTTTTGAAATTGTCTCATTCAAACCATAACAAAACCCAACTCACCAAAAGTTCAGAATTTATTGTTTCCTCCTTTCTACTGTATCTGGGACTAAGCATATTATCTACACACACACACACACACACACTCTATATGTTCGTATGTATGTATATATAAGTTAAGTGCTGTGTTTATGTTACTTGGGTTGCTCTTTTCTACTTTTTTCTCCTTTCATTGAGGTTATGTAATTTGTTTGAAACACACATAAGCTCACTTTTATGATTTGCTTTCAGATTTTCCCCCTTCCCATCCTTATTGGTTACATTCTATTTTTAAAAGATGTAGCATATTAACATGCTTCCAAAAGCCAAAACTCTACTCAGAGGACTGTCACTCCATTTCATTTTCTCTTCTTTTCTGTTCCATCAGCCCTGCAGGTCACCAACTTCATTGTTTTCTGGCTGATTCTTTCTTTCATCTTTTCTTTTATGGCTGGGAGGGGATAAAAATAAGTAGAGAATTATATGTTTATCTGTAATGTGGCATTTTGCTTTTGCCACTTGAAAATATCTTCAGGAAATCACTTCATGTCAGTGCATAGAGATTACAGTCTTTTTTATAGCAGCACACTACTCCATTGTGTGTATACATACTATAGTTTATTCAAACAATTTCTTATTCTTGGACATTTAGGTAGTTTCCAATGTTTTTCAAATCAAAATAATGCTGTATTGAATAACTATGAATATGTACTTTCATATCTTTAGGAGTGTATATTCAGGATACATTCTTGGAATCATATCCCTGAGTAAAAGGATAAATACAATGTGCAATTTAAAAAAATATATTGCCAAATTATCCTCCACAGTGCTTCTGCCATTTTGCATTCCCACTAGTAATAGAATCCTTTGGAAACCTAAAAATTGTGGCTTTTATTCCCATAAGATGATACATTACAAGGGATTCAGGAATCAGGATGGAATGATCAAGTGTTATATGTGAGTTGGAGAAAGGATACCTATACCAAAATTCATTCACAAAAAAGCCTTTTATGACACTTGGGCACCATCTGCATAAGGGCAAGGCAGTTTCATTTAATTATTCTCTGAAGGGCTGGGCATCTCCTATAGGCATCTCAGTTAGATGCCTAGCACATGGTACATGATCTATAGACATTGCTTATTTAAATGAATGGTAGAATAAACTTGAAAAAACCTGGCATTGCTTGTGGGAATAAACAAACTTTGCTGGGAAGTTATTTCGAAAGGACAAGTCTCATCTTCTTTCTCCCCTTGCCCCACCATTCAGACACTTCCTTTTAACACCTGCTCCTCCACACTGAGCAGTTTGAAATTTCCAGAGACGAAAACATGTAAACAGTCCTTGCATTTGGAGATGGGCCTGTACAGAGGCCTATTGTTATCAGGGACACTGAATGCTTTGTGGTGAGAGGAGTGTGTCCTCAACTGCAGCCTGGTCTCTTTAGCCTCACATTGCTTTTTCTCTCTGGAATGTAATATTCTACCAGTTTCCTCATTGTGCAGTAGCAGTGTCAGGGATGCTGAGTGGCATTGTGCAGTAGCAGGGTCAGGGATGCTGAGACACAGACTGGGAAATGATCTTTGCACAGGCAACCAAATAAGTCAGAAGCAGCATTAAAGGACATGGCCAGGGCTGGATCTCTGAATGGGCGCTTTGTGCAGAAATTGGTGGCAATGGCTGGAGAAGCACCTTCCTCTTGCAGCTCACCTGGAGCTTGAACAAAGCAGCCTTTCAGGTCTTGGGATCCATGACAAATATTGTGCAGGTGATCAACCTGCTTTCCTGCCCTGCAGTGACCCAGGGATCACATTTCTTCCTGGAATTTCTTGTGGGTTGCCACTAGGGCCCGTCCTCCCTCCAGGATTGTAGGGGTGAGGCTGGCAACAGCAGAGCTAGCCCAGGAAGTGATGAGGCACCTGTTCTGGGGACAGATGGGTTACTGGAACTCTGAGGTCCATTTCTTCTGAGTCACAAGGTAGTAGGCACAATTAATCTAGATTTCTGCTGACTCTCTACATGGTCTGACTGAGCAAGCACTCTTTGCCCTGCCCTCTGCATTTACAAAATTTCTTTTCTAATTTGATTTTCATGATGGTCTTAGGAGGTCCACAGTACAGCCTTTACACTAGAAAAAAATGGAGACATGATGAGCTGAAGTGGATTCAAGATGGTAGAGCCTTATTATTCTCAATTCAGAGTTTTATCTTGGACACTCTAATGCATAGCATCATGGGAATTAATGTGATGATGAGGGTGAAACAATATACTACAATATTACTTTTGATCTTGGTCTGAGTACTCAAAAGACTCAACAGATATGTGCTGTTTTCTCTCAAAAGCTCACTGAGACAATGCAAGAAATTTGGAGGAGAAATGATTGGGTTATAGCCTTAACCTAATCAGTGAATTTATCCCTGATGGGATTAACCAAGTGGTAGATGGAGGCGGATGGGGTGTGGCTGGAGGAAGTGGTTCATTGGGGGCGTGGGGTATATATTTCATATCTGGAGAGTGGAGTCTCTCTCTCTCTCTGCTCTCTGATCACCATGTAAGCTGCTTTCCTCTGCCATACTCTTCCACTATGATGTTCTGCGTCACCTCAAACCCCAAGGAATGGAGCCTGCTTTCTATGGATTGAAACCTCTGAAACTGTGAGCCTTCAAATATACTTTTCCTCTTTAAAATTGTTCTGGTCAGATCTTTTAGTTACAGCAGTGAAAAAGTTGACTAAAACAATAATAAATGGCCTGAGTCTCTGTTCTGAGTTTGAGTTACAGACAGGATGGCTTGTTAATAGATTTTATGTGTCAGGGTTGAAAATAAAAATTGTGAAACATCTGGAGAAAAACATACATAATTCTGGACTTATAAACTCATGGAGAAATGCCAGTATTTTGGTTCTGGGACACAGCAATGGTTCAAACACAAGTAAAACAGGATGGATTTTCTTTTTCTCTGACTGCGACAGGTTTAGTTTGTGTTTTGGGCCTTCTTAAGTGGCAGAGGTCCATGACTGATGTGCATCAAATTTTGGGAGATGTCTATGAGAGGATTATGAGGCCTGTTGTTAACACAGAGGCATTTGGAGCACTGTAGGTTGGCTGAGCCTGTGTTGAACAGAGAGGATTGCTGATAGAATATCTTTCAGCCCAGTTGGAGCACTCATCACATGCTGCTGCTGAGGACCAGTTTCTCCAGTAGCAACAGGCACAGAATAGATAAGTGTAAGGATGGAGACAATACGGAGTCATCCCTCATTTTTGGGATACCACATGAACCTTTATGATTGTTTTCAAAACCCTAAGAAGGAAGGAAATCCCCTTAATAAGAGACTGAAATTGAATCCTCCCTGCCCTTAGCAAGTGGGGCTCAGAGCCAAATTTAATTTTCTTAAAGAAAATGAAACAATTCACCCATTCATTCATTCAACAATATTTATTGAGTTGTTACCATGAATCAATATAATCTCAAAGAATGCTAGTCTCTGGACATCTTAAAATTTGATTAAGATAGATTAATTTGATATTTAGCCTCTGTGATGATTCTCTTTTCTGTTGTGCTTCCTCTTCATGAATCATTACTGCAGTGTTTGCATAAATTCTATTCCTTCTTCAAAATGTAGCTCAAATACTTTTTTTTTTTAGATAGTTTTTTTCCCTATTCAACCCATAAATTAAGACATTTCCAAGTCTTGTTTCAGAGTAGGCCATGTTTGATTGCCAGTCCAGGCATTTCTGAGAATGTTGAGACAATTTCAGAGTCAGGTCTGAAGGACCTCAATTTATGAAAATAATCAGGATCCTTCTGTGACAGAAATCTTGATGTTTCCACTGTGGGAACCAAACTGGCGTAACTGGACATGTCTGGAGAATCAGTAGAGTGACCTTAGGTTCTAGGGAGGGGATAGCAGGCTCCTAAGAAAAATCTTATGCCTTGGCTGCCATTGGGTTTGTCTCCTAATATGCTTTAAGATTTTTTGAAGGGCAGATCTCAGAGTTGCCATATAAACAAACAAAAACAGAAAAAATTGCTTTGTTTAAATCTTTGCACACCTTGAGGTAAAAGGCACACATCTTGAGCCCCTTTTCCCATTCTTGGAAATTTATATAAAAGGCAAAGAGAAATTCTTCTCCATTTGGCCATACTATTACCATTTTTTTTTTATTAAAGTGTTGGCAAATTGAAGCCTTGGGTCATTGAAGTTGAGACTCGATAGAGCAGAGGTCAAGCAACCATGAAGTGTGGAAATAAAAACGAAGATGGCTGCTGTTTGGTTAAGAAAGGAAGAATTTATGAGAGTCAGAAATCACATTGGACAGGTTGCTGTTTACCTTAAACACAAGTTCCTCAATATTTAACTTCTAAATAAAGAATGCTATTTGGAAAGAATGTGATTATAAGAGCCCAGACTGTGCTAGTTTCCAGTCCTGGGACTACTGTTGACTTGCTCACTGTCTCAAAGATTTATTGCTTACTGATAACCTCCTCATGAAATCTCCCTAGCAATCTGATCATGTATAGCTTAGTATGTGGACACGCAGCAGCAATGTAAATGCATTAGAAACAACTTCTTGTTTTGAATGAGACTCTGCCTGTGGAAGTCTAGGAGTTAGTTGGAGAAGAAGCCTTGACGATGAGTGAAGGTCCTGTGTGAGTCCAGTGGTGATGAAATGCCACATCATTTTTGATAATTCAGTTTAATATGACCCCAAAGCAGAAAGAGTGGGCAGAGGAGCAATAAAGACAACAGGGCCAATCAAAAATTGTTCAAAACAAGTTACTTCACCTGACCCCATTTGTTTCTCTCTCTCTGACTTCTTTTTTTTTTTTTTCACTTTAGAAATCCAGTCTTCTTTCTCCTTAATGAAAAACTTATTTGGTTTCTAACTGAAATCTCTGTCTCCCAATTTGCAGATTTATTCTGTACCCAAACAAAAACCATCTTGGCTTTTATTTTAACCTATTTTATGATTTCTTGGTTATAGAACTTTGGTCCAGGCCTTGGTTGGGTGCCATAGAGGGAACATGGGCACCATGATGCACAGTGTCCAGGTGTAGACCCCAGCATGAGTGTACTTGTCCAGGAATGAAGTTCTGTCTGTGAACGTCTAGGAGTTACTTGGAAAAGAAGTCTTGAAGATGAATGAAAATCCTGTGTGAGTCCAGTGGGGAGAAAATACTACATTAACTGATCATTCAGGTTGATGTGACCCAAAAGCAGAAAGTGTGAGTGCAAGAGGGATAGAGACCAGGCTAATGAGGGCAACAGGGATAGATTATGGATAACCTAAAGGCAAGTTCAAAGCAGCTTGAATAAATCAAGCACGAAGACTGAGACTGGGTAGTGTGTTAAAAAAATTATTCTGGAGGCTGGCATATAACTTCTTGGAGATCAGTAAACTTGAAAGAGGGACAACTGAGAATTTTACGTATTTCTTAGTATTTCTAGGGTTATTTCTGACCATAGGATGTGCCCAGTCTAGGAAATAGATGCTTTTTTCTCCCTTAGCAATTTTGGATGGGCCTGATGTCTGAGGAATAAAGTACAAAGTTAGTTTTTATCTTGAGTTCTCTTTTCATGACCCCTTTCCCATTATCAAAGAGGAATTTTTTTTTTTTTTTGGTACTAAGGATTGAACTTAGGGGCACTCAACCACTGAGCCACATCCCCAGCCCTATTTTGTGTTTTATGTAGAGACAGGGTCTCACTGAGTTGCTTAGTACCTCACCATTGCAGAGGCTGGCTTTGAACTCGCGGTTCTCCTGTCTCAGCCTCCCTAAGTGCTGGGATTACAGGTTTGCGCCACCGAGCCTGGCTCAAAGAGGGATTTTTTTAAAGAATCTTTTATTTTATGAGTCTTCTTAGTAATCAATACTTCAGTCTCAAGAACCAATTTCTACCTATATTATAGGTTTCCAGAAGATCTGTCTATTCTGGGATAGTAGTTAAAAAGGGAATAATGATTGAAATATAATTCCTCCAGATAAATTCTCAACCTGCCTGTGTTTTTTACATATAAAAAACAGAGGATACTTGATTAAAACTCCCATTTGCTTTTTAGTGTACCTAATAATGTCTATCAACCTTCAAATGCCCTCTGTCTCAAATACACATACAAACAAAACACACACACACCCCACTCAAGTACTTATACACTACACAACTCATACACCATCTCTGCATAGTTTGATCCTCTGTCATCAAAGACATTGGCTCATTATTTAAAAAAAAAAAGATCAAGAATTTTGAAAAGTGACTCATGTAATTTGAAAAATTTCAACTAGAAATGTTGCTATTTTGAGGAGAACTGAGAGTCACCAGACTATTGACCATTATACCATTTATACCTACACTGGCTTTCAGAAAAGTCACATATTCATTCAAGTATTTTCTATAAACTATAAATAGGAATCTTACAAATGTACCAGTAGAAGATAATTTAATTGGAATCAAACATAGGGAGCAATAAAAAGAGCTTTAGTGTGAATGAATTTATAATTGTTTTTATATTGTCATCCATTTAAAATGCCATTAGGATCATCAGAAGATGCTTTCCTGTGATGTATAGTGAAGAGCTACAGAATTGTGAATGATAGGCAGATGAATCATGTAGACAGGGCAGGAGAGCTGATTGTCATGGATGATTATAGTGACATAATGAGGGACTTCCTGGTAACTGATACATGTATTAGAGTTCTTTAGCTATTTACATGTTTTTATGAGTGATAACTAAGTTAAGCTATTACATTGGACAATTATAAAATTATCTTTCAAAAAATAATTGAGAGCTAGGCACAGTGGTACATGCTAGTAATCTGAATGACTTGGGAGGCTGAGGTAGGTCACAGATTCAAGACCAACATATGCAATTCAGTGAGATCCTCAACTACTTAGGGAGACCCTGTCTCAAAATTAAAAGAAAAAGAAAAATGGCTGAAGATGCAACTTAGTGGTAATATGTCCTGGGTTCAATTCTCTGTACCAAAAAAAAAAAAGAAAAGAAAAGAAAGAAAAGAAAAAAAAATTGAGTCCCTTCACAGTTCGGATATCTAAATTTTGACAGTAATATTAATGTGGAAATGATCAGAGTTGGAACATTTCAGTTAAAGAAATGTATTTGTTCCATTTAATTATGCTTTGCTACAGAAAACACTTAAGATGGAGTTAAAAAGTTAACTTCATAATTTTCTTAACAAAATTATAACATGCATTTTATTCCCCATATTAGAATTTAACAAAATGGCTATTTTTTGTCTCTGTAAAAGTTATCTTAAATAAATGTAAATAAATAAATAAAAGGGAGAAAGGTGAAAATCTAGTCAGCTGATTGGTGTTTCTCAGCAATCTTTTCTCCAGCCAGTACTGCGTGCATAAAGGAATGAATGCTCAAATCTTTCATAGAACTTCAAATCCTCTTCTAGCCTCACAGTGTATCTCCTCAGAAATGACTTCACATTTCTTGGTCAATCCTAGTAAAGAACCTCCTATGTCTCATTTTTATTCATACAAAAAATGGTTAAAATAAGACAATGCCATTTCTTTATGCTGAATGGTTACTGCCACCTATTAAAATGTTAATTTTTAAAAAATCACACACAAAAAAACAAATACAGGAGCCAAAGACAGCCAGGAAACAAGAGGAATGAAGTCTACCAAGTGATTAATCATTTGATTAACCAGGTAAGTCTCTGGCACATTACTAATTAGCTCACTTACAAAGCCCTTGACTGAGCAGCCTGAGTTTGATTAAAGAGGGGACCAGCCATTCACACCCTGATGCTTGAGCTTCTTTTATAAAATAGAATGTGACTTTCATGCAAAGCTGATCTCTTTAATCCAGCTGTGATTTCTGAGGCCTCTGACACTCAGACCTAGGCACATAAATCAAACAGCAGAAAACAGCTCTCGTGAATACTCAGAGAATATCATCTGTATTTTAGGGCTTTTTATTTTAATTGAAAAAAGGAAATTATCTACTTTCTGAGACTGCAGTAACTACCTGTTGGGTGTCTTAAAGCTGCATCTTAGATGAGCCATTGGGTTATCTGGAGACATCAATAGAAGACTGCTTTCATAGGAGGGTATAAATCTGCTCTCAATCTACTCTCTTCTCCGAGTAGGATTTATGAGCTTTAAAAAAAGATTCTTGATGTTACTAACAAAGACCTTCTCGAGTTTAATATAGAGTCTGCCTTTAAAATATACTTCAACTTTATTTCTTCTGGTTTAGGTTTTGCTATTCTTAGTCATTTTAATTTTTCCTCCAGAGGGGAACATCTATCTTGTTGGTAGTGTGAATTTAAAGTGAATTAAGAATGAATTTAAAGCAGAATTAAGGAGGTATTGTAGGGTCTTCCTCTTCCATGATGCTAATTTGGATCCTTCTACAAGATTCTTTTTTTCTTTATTTTTAAGCTTGCTGAAAATAACTGAATACTTTCTCCAGCTATGCACTGTACCATTGAGTTCAGCCGCTCTTTGCTTTGTGGCTATTGCAGGAGTATAGAAGCTAATGCCATGCTGGTTGGACTGGCTGGCGTAGTGTTAAGGCCAAGGTCAAATTGTTACCCTCTGCTGTTCCTGGTTGATGACATCACAGCTAGCTACTGTCTCCACTCTGGCTGCCATGTTTTAAAGGGGTATTGATAAATCAGAACTCATGTGGCAAAGGCCAAGGAAAATAGGGTTATATTGGGAAATCTTGGCATAGGGGAATAGCTAAGAAACTGAAGAAGAGACCAGAATGCATATAAAGTGGAGGAACACCTGTCTTTAAATATCTGAAAGATGCTACGGTTGTTGTCTACTATTACACTACACACACCACGATGCCTGGAAAAGAGCAAAGGTCAACAATATTAATCAGCTTTTCTTGAGTACATATTACGTGCCAGTCATTGCAACAGTGATTAGCTTTTATTGTAATGAGACATTATTATGATCTTCAATTTATATTTGACGAAATTTCGCTTAGACTGATTAAGAAACTTGGCTAAGTCACACAGTAAATATTGAAGCTGAATTAAAGATGAGTCTGTCTCGGGGGCTTGAGTACTCCTCTCCATGATGGCCAGACTCACCTGACTCCTCGGCTGATGCCACAGTGAGGAGGAAGCTATCCTCTGGGGGCCTGCAGCGGGGTTTTGCTGAGGAGATATTAGCATTTTTTCATCTTCTCCTTTATGGTTGTAGAATGGAGGTTTGAGGAACAGGTTATACAGTCAGTATGTTCCAGAACCAGGATAAAGGCCCAAGTCTGTCTTTCTATGGAAACCCAGTCTCTTGATTGCTATGTGCTATCATCTTTTTGGCACAAACAAACTCAATACATGCTTGTTTCTGGTGTGACTGGAACAAAGTACTTATTTCAAGTTTGAATCTCTATTATACCTGTCTTTTGCTTCACTTTTGAAAACTGGGAGCTCCCTTGGCTTCTGTGCCTGAATTCCTGATTTACCCTTACCTGGTGCTCTGTTTCTTCCTGGACCCTCCATCTTCCCTGTTCTAGCCTCTCAGATGGTGATCTGTATAAATATAACCTAAGTTATTAAGTGCTTCGGTCAGTGCCAAGATATCAGATGACCTAGAACTGAATGCTTTAGCTCTCAACATTTAAATATCCCCTGAGGCAATCCCATGAACAGATTATTATTGCCTACATTTCACAGATTAGCAATTAGAGTCTCAGAGAATATACTTTTCCAGGGTTATTTGGTTATTTAGGTAGTTAATTAATGGACAATTCAGTATAATGATAATAATAGTGATAATAATAATAGAGTATATTACTTGTGTGTTTCTTCTGTGTGCATGCTACTATATCCCTTTTGCACTTGCCATCTTCACTTGCCAACTTTTTCCTTCTAACCATGTGAAAAACATGAAAAACATGTGATTTACCAGAGCATCACCAGGCAAGTGTCATCATCGATTAAAGTAGGGAAAAAAACTATGAAAAGATTAAAAAGATAAGTCACTGAATTCTTGGAGATAGGAATTAATTATTTATAAGGAAACAGGCTTCCAGAAATGAAATGATTTTTTTGTGTGTGTCATTCATCTGGTAAATAAGAAGGCAATGCCTGATTTCAGGGCCTTATAATTTGGATAGTACATATTTTTAAAGAGGAGCAGATGGATAATCTAGATGTTAGTGAGTGAAGAATAGACAATGATAGAAAAATGTTTAAGAAATCTATAAAAGGTGGTGAAAGCTCATAAAATGTCAAGGGAGTCTTAGGAGGCCATAAATAACTTCAAGTGATATTAAGCTGTCCAATATTATAACCATGTTCCCTTTTTAGTTCAGAGATTTAGTTAAGCTGCCCCTCCTGGCTAAGGAAATATAAAATTTGAAGTGTGTATGTATTTGGAAGAAGATGTAACTGGACTTGTATGCATGTGGGCACACATGTGTGACTTAGCTAAAGCCATGCTTAGGTCTTTGACTTGTGGAATGTTCTGGCAAGTTTAGACAAGTTTGCCTTCTGAGACAGGAAGAAGTGTCCAGGCCCCTGCTTCCCATGCTGTAAAGTTAGGCAACCTGGCTGAGTGGACTGGACCTGACAGAAAGGACCTCAAAGAACTCAATGACCCCAAAGAGAAGTTTGCTTGGAGGAAAGAGATGTCTGACAGCTTCTGAGTTTACATCTCCAGCCACTGTTTTCTGAAGTTCAGATTTGTATATCCAACCTGATATCCACCAGATAGATCCCCAAATTAATCTCTTCATTCTCTCTGCAGAAACCTTTCTTTGATTTTCACCTTGCTGAGGAAAAGCCTCTTTTCCTGGCCTCTAAGACCCTTTGTGATCTGGCCCTTGCTTATCTTAGTTTCTTGTTTCCACTCTTCTCTCCTTGGTTCTCTGAGCTCCATCACACTGGCTCCTTGTTGTTCCTCAGCTGTGACAGGCCTGGTCTGACCTTAGGATATTTGCATCTGCTGTCCTCTTGCTTCAAGCTCTCTATCACCAGGTATTCACAATGCCTGTCTCCTTGCTTCATTCAGATCTCAGCATCTCACCAGTAAGGCCTTCCAAGGACCACCCACCAGAAGAGCCAGGACGCCCTTCCCTACTCTCAATTCTGCTTAATACTTTTTCTTAATATCTTTGCATTTTTAAAATAATTAACACTGCCTGATCTCCCTCCCACCTCTTCATGCTTACACACACACACACACATACACACACACTTGAATATTCATTTTCTAGTTGTCTGCCTCCCCCAACTAAGAATATAAGGCATTATGCCCTCTGCCTGGAACATACAGTGGCTATCTATAGGAACTTGTAGATATTTTTAAATGAACAAATGAAGGGCATTGAGCAATTTTGATGACTCCTCCCCAGGGAGGATGTGGAGGGCTAATGTTGGGCCAAGGTCTTCCAGTTATCACAGGCACAACCCTCAACACTGACACCATGTGACTTGACAATGTTAGCAGAGGGTTGACTTTAGACCTTTTAGTTTTCTGTGGACCTGACAGAGTAGACAGGACTGAGTAATCTCCATAGATTTTGGACAATTTCAGGTTATGTGCTTAAGATTCAACACACATTTTGTTAGGGTAATATATTAACATGGTTTTAAATACAAAAGTAGTAACATGTATGTGGTAAACACAAAGTAGTAACATGTCCCTCCCACCTTATTTGTAGTTACCAGAATTCCTCCTCTGATGGAGCCAGTGTTGCCAGTTTTTTGTGCAGCTTTCTGGGGACGCTATCTGTATGTGAAAATAAATGTACAGAGAGTCATATATTTTATCTTCTTTGCATGAAGTGTAGAATATTGAACATGCTTTTATGCATCTTGTTTGTTTGTTTAAAAACTAAAAGCACATAAAGTGCAGAAATGCTGTATACAGTGTGATAATTTTTTATTCAAGTACATATCCATGTAATCACCACCTAGATTAAGACATGCACTTCCCACCCCAATGTTGCCCTTGTGTCTCTTCTCATTCCCTTTAATCACCATGTTTTAGTTTCTCCTAGTCATGAACACCATATAAATGGAGTCATATGGAATGTGCTATTGTGTTTCTGACTGTATCATTCAGAACATTGGACTTTTGAATATAAAATTACATCTTGATGATGGTATCACTCAAGATAAAGGATATAAAGAACTTTGTCATCCTCTTGTGATTGTATGGTATTCCACTGTAAGAATGCCCTATGATTTATTTGATCACTTCTTCCTGATGTAGATGGAGCTTGCCATAAAATAAGAACAAGCACATGTGTGAGTGTATCTGTTAATTGAAGGTGTGGAAGGTGAATGGAAGGTCAGTGGTTCTGTACCTATGTGATTTGACATGTATTTCTCATTTCTATTGCTCTTATAGCAATGTGCAGTCTCACCGATAGTATCTGAGGGTGCTTGTTTCCCACATCCTCACCATCTGAGTGTGTCTCCAACTTTGCATCAATATGAATTTTAAAAATGCAAATAACATATCCATACATTTTCATTGTGAGTGACATCATATACCATTTCTTGTTTTAAAGACCTGTTTGTGTTTTTCTCCAAACTATGTGTTTATACTTTAACTATTTTCAGTTGGGATAGTGATTTTTCTCCTATTGATCTCTGATCACCTTTGATATATCAGGAAAATTCTCTTTGTGTGTGATATGAATTGCAAATACATTTTTCCCAATTATTTCTTTTGCCTTCTGACTATTTCTAGTTACTTATGTTTTATTCATATGTGGTCAAATGTTGATTTGTTTAAAATTTCATGGTTTTGTATTACTCTTTGAGAATCCTTCCCTACTCCTAGGTTGTTAAAATAAATGGCATATATTCTTCTAGTCTTTTAATAGTTTTCTTCTAAATTGTTAAAAGTTTGGTATTTCTAGAACTCATTTTGGTGTGAAGTATGAAGTAGGGAAGGGATTCATCATTTTTCCCACCAAGTTATACCTATTATCATTAATTTTGTCTATTCATGGATTCATTTTCCTTTCAACTGAAATGTCACTTATCATATACTAAATTCCTCATGCATTTGGGTTTATTTCATAATTTGACATTGTTCTATTTGTGTATCAGTTTAACTTATTGTAGTTTTACAATTTTTTTCAGCAACTGAAAGGCTTAGAAATAGGGGTATGTCAATGTGAGCTACTCTTTTTCCTTCTAATAATGGTAGTAGTTTTGATAGTAGTTAATTATATCAATAGAAGGGATGTGACTATATTTGCATCTCAAAAATGGGGAGCAGAATACAGTTGGAGAATAAAATGTAGCAATAAGAGGGCTCTTTGACTAAGATTTCAAACTACATTCCTACATTCCTTTTATCCCCATCTCTCCCCCAGCATGTGTGTGCATGCACATACATTCTCTATCTCACACACACTCTGTCCCCAACCCCCAGTAGAATGACTTCCTGGAGCACACAGTACAATTTTCCCAGTACACTGGTGGATAGCAACAGGAAAGTGATAGGTTAGGGCTTGATTGTGGAGGGTCCCACTTTACCCTTGGTCTTTTAAAAGTGATACTACAAATTAGATTTTATAACTCTACTTTCTTAATGATTTAGAACTTAATTTAATCTTAATTTATTATTTAAAAAAATTAATTTATTGAAATAGTACCTATTGACAAGAATGGCCAAAATCTAAAACAAAGACAATACCAAATGCTGGTAAGGATGTGGTGCAAAAGGAACTCTTATTTAATGAAAAAAAGGTACAGTCACCTTATAAGAAAGTTTGACATTTTTTTACAAATTAAATATACTCTTAGAATAGGATCCGGCAATTGGGTTTCTTGGTACTTCCAAATGAGCTGAAAACTTATACCCACACAAAAACCTACACATAGATGTTTATAGCAGCTTTATTAATAATTGCCAATACTTGGAAGCAACTAAGATTTTATTCATTAGGTGAATGGATAAATTAACTGTGTGCCACCTGACAATGGAATTTTATGCAGTACTAAAAAAAAGAGCTATCAAGGTGTGAAAAGACACAATGAAACCTTAAATGTATATTATTAAGCAAAAATAGCCTGAAAAAGATACTTACTGTAAGATTCTAATGTTATGGCATTCTGGAAAAAGAAAAACTGTGGAGGTAGTAAAAGAATAAGCAGTTTCCAGGGATTGGGGGCAGATGGATGGGTGCAGCTTGGAGTAATTTTAGGACTGTGAAAATACTTTGTATAATACTATAAAGATTGGTACGTGGCATTATACATTTGTCCAAACCCAGAATGTGTAGCACTGAGGATAAACCCTAAGGTAAACTGTGGACTTTGGGTGATAATGAGGTGTAAATATAGGTTTATTGATTGGAGCAAATGTGCCACTCTGATTTGGGATGTTGAGTGTGGGAGGAAGAAATACACACGTGGGGGCATAGGATATATAGGTACTGTTTGCACATTCTGCTCAATTTTATTGTGATGAAATGAAAACTGCTGTAGAAAATAAAATATATAAAAATTAAAAGAACGTTGAGCACTCATTACATTTTTAAATATGGTCAAAAGTAGTGGGAGCCATTTAAGCCTTTTTTCTTTTCAAAAAACTAACTCTTCAATTTTTGATCTTTTTTGTTTTTCTAGTCTCAATTTCATTTGTTTTCTGTTCTGATCTTTATTATTTCATTTCTTCTTCTAATTTTGGGTTGAGCTTGTTCTTGCTTTTCTAGCTCCTTGAAGTTCAACATTAGGTCATTTACTTGAGATTTTTCCTTTTCCCTAAGGCAGAACATTTATTGCTTTAAACTTCCCTTTAGAAGTGCTTTAGCTGTATCCCATAGGTTTTAAGATGTTGTGTTTTCATTTTCACTTGTCTCAAGAATTTTTAAGATTTTCTTCATTCATTCATTGGTTGTTTAAGAGCATATCAATTAATTTTATGCATTTGTAAAGTTACTGAAGTTCCTCTTGTTATTGACTTCTAGTTTCATATGATTGTGATCAGAAAAGATACTTGAAATAATTTCAGTATTCTTAAGTTTGTTAAGATTTGTTTTGTGGCCCAAGCCACAAAATGTTTCATGTGGGGTTGAGAAAAATGTGGATTCTACCCATGTTGGATGGAACATCCTATATATGTCTGTTAGATCCATATATTACTTTATTCTGGTCTAGAATAAAGTAAATCCTATGCTTCTTTATTGATTTTCTGTCTGGATGAACTGTACGTTGCTGAAAGTTAAAATCCCCTACTATTAATTGTATTGCAGGCTGTCTTTAGAATTATTCATATTTGCTTTTGATATTTGAGTGCTCTGCTTTTGGCTGGATATCTATTTATAATTGTTATATTCTCTAGTTGAATTGATCCCTTTATCAATATATTATGATCTTGCTTGACTCTTTGTAAAGTTTTTTTATTTAAAATCTATTTTTATATAAGTGTATCTATTCCTGCTTTATTTTTGTTACAATTAGTATGGAGTATCTTTTTCATCCATTTACTCTGACTGTTCTTACAAGTAGGGTAAGTTACTTGTAGGCAGTATATAGTTGGATCTTGCTACTTTTTCAATTCATTTATCCTCCCTATGTCTTATTTGGAGAATGTAATTCATTTACATTTAAGTAATTATTGCTGTCATGTTGTTAAATGTTGTCTAGCTGTTTTATAGATTATTTTTACCTTTCTCTCCTATTGCCTTCCTTTGTGGTTCAATGATTTCTGTAGTAGCATATTTTGATTTCTTGCTTTCTAATTTTAGTATATAAATCATTTACTTTAAGGCCACAATAAGGTTTACAAACAACATCTTATAGTTATGACAGGTTATTTTAAGATGACAACACGTAAATTTAGATCACAAAACAAAACAAAAACCTCCTTGTGTTAATATATGTATTTTTGTCACTGTGAGCAAAATACCTAACAAGAAAAACTTAGAGAAGGAAAAGTTTATTTGGTCTCATGGTTTCAGAGGTTCAGTTTACGGTTGGCTTACTCCATTTCTTTGAGCCCAAGATGAGGCAAAATTCCATGGCGGAAGGGCGTGGTAGAAGAGTGCTAGTCACCTCATCAGAGCCAGGGAGCAGAAAGGGAGAAAGCAAAGGGGCTACAAGAAAAAACATTTTCATGGTATGCCCCCAGTGACCCACCTCCTCCAGCCATTCCCTACCTACTCACAGTTACCCCTAGGCTAGTTCACTCAAACTAGAATGGACTGATTACATTACAGCTCCTGCAATTCAATTATTTCACCTCCAAACATACCTGTATTAACATGGGAATGTTCAGGGAGCACCTCATATCTAAACCATAATACCACTCTATACTTTAACTCTTCTCCCCACAGTTTGAATTTTTTTTTTTTTTTTTTTTTTGGTACTGAGGATTGAACTCAGGAGTACTTGACCACTGAGCCACTTCCCCAGCCCTATTTTGTGTTTTATGTAGAGACAGGGTCTCACTGAGTTGCTTAGCGCCTCGCCATTGCTGAGGCTGGCTTTGAACTCGTGATTCTCCTGTCTCATGAATTTTTGATTCTATAATTTCTCTTTTCACATTGCATATCTCTTAATAATATTTGTCATCATTATTATTATTTTTATGTTTTGTCTTTTAATCTTCATGCTGAAGATATAAGTGATTTATGCACCATTATTGTATTAGAGAATTCTGAATTCGATGGCATACTTACATTTACCATGGAGTTTTATATTTTCTAATGTTCTGCTGTATTCATTAGCATCCTTTTCTTTCAGCTTGAAGAACTCTGTTTTAGACAGATTTTTTTTTTTGATGATGTGATCAAAAGACCTGCTAAGAACAATTTTAGAGGACAAAAAGTTTATTTGGCATTCATGGTTTCAGAAGTCTCAGTCCATAAGTAGCCAGCTCCATTCCTTGGGATTTGAGGTGAGGCAGAATATCATAAAGGAAGAGTGTGACTGAGGAAAGCAGCTCAGGATATTGCCCCAGGAAGCAGAGAGAGACCCTCTGCTCACCTGAATTAAATAAGTGGACAAAATATGTACCCCAAAGTCATGCCCCCAGTGATTCACCTACTCCAGCCGCCATCCTACCTGCCTGCAGTTATCACCCAGTTAATTAATTAACTGATTACATTACATTAAGGTGCTCATAACTCAATCATTTCACCTCTAAACTTCTTGCATTGTCTCACACATGAGCTTTTGGGAACACCTCATATCTAAACCATAACAAACTCGCGTTAGCCTTTCTTATAAGAAATGTCTTGAGGTGATGTACTCCCTCAGATTCTGTTTGTATGGTAAAGTCCTTATCTCACTTTCATTTCTGAAGGACAGCTTTGCTGAATACAGTAATGTTGGTCGAAAATTTTTTTCCCTCAGTACCTTGCGTGTATCAATCCACTCTCTCCTGGCTTATAAGGTTTTAGCTAAGAAGTTAACTGCTAGACATATTGGATCTCCTTTATGTATGTTTTGGTTCTTTCCTCTTATTGCTTTTAGGATCCTCTCTTTGTCTTTGATATTTGACAGTTTGATTGTATTACACGGTAATCTTATTTGAATTAAGATCGAAAACCTTTAATCTTCTGTACATGGATATTTGTGTCTTTATGCAGGCTTGAAAAGTTATCTGCTATTATTTCTTTAAATAAAATTGTTACTCCTTTATCTTCCCCTTCTCTTTTGAATGACAATGACCTGTACATTTGCTCTTTTGATTTTTGTGCAATTAAACCAATTAATCCTGTAAACTTTCTTCATTCTTTTTCACTTTTCCCCTCTGACTGCTTATTGTCTTTGAGTTACAGAGTTTTTCTTCTGCTTAATTATTTATCATGTTGATGCAATTGCATTTTGAATTTTCATTTATTATATTTTTTTAGCTGTAGGAGTTTTGCTTAATTTTTATGTTGTTTCAATTTCTTTGCTAAATTTTTGAATGACATTTGTTGAGCTTAAATATGACTATTTTGAACTCTTTCTTAGATACTTTAAACATTTGTGTATTTTTAGGCACTTTGTATTTCCATTTGATAACATCGTATTTCCCTGATTTTTCTTCATCTCTGTGGTCATGTGTCAATGCCTGTGTATTAAAGAAGGAGATATTTACTCCATTCTATGTTATTTGGATGTATCTTAAGAGATCCTTCAACATTAACCTCTCCCAGAAATTGTTGGAATGTCTTCTGTGTGGTCCTTGGGCCCATGACTGCTGCAACTGGGGACCTTAAGCCCAGAACAACCTCAGCAGATGCTTCACTGATCTAGAATCATTTAGCTGCTGAGGCTGGTGCCATCCCAGGTTGGAATTCAAGTCCCAAACTGCTGAAGTCTTTATATTACTGTGAGTTATTCTGATCTTCAAATCATGCTAGTCAGTGGCAATGTATGTCAGAACTTGAGTTTGTTTCATGGTGGCTGTAGGTTCCTCTGTGGCACCAGGGCAAGTCTAGAGACTCAGTCTGTAGGTACTTTTCCTGGAGTCAGGAGCCATGGAGATGTGTCTAGTGCTGAATTTAACCTTGATGTACCTGATATTGGTTTCTAAGATCAGTCCTATGTTTACTTCCCTCTCTTTCCTTAGTATATCTCTCCGTGCTGTGCTGCTAGGTGAAGGGTGATAACAATAATATAAGACTGCCCTTCCTGTCCTCTTCAATGCATTTGCCATTATTATGCCATAACCGAAGACTGTGATCTCTCTTATGGTTTCCTTCCCTGAAGTGAAGATATTTCCAAGTGTGAATAGTTGTTCAAATTAAAGTTTCTATTGACAGATAACCACTGGATAATCCTATCCCAGTCTCCTTCTCTATGGCTTTCCCAGTGGTAGGGATTATATGGTAAACATAACTAGGATAGTTTCCGACCTCATAAAGCTTGTGAGCATCAACCTAAAGTTTAAGGTATGTTTAATGAAAGAGTCATCAAAATTCTCAGAGGGGAAACATATGGGAGGGGAAGGGCTTTGGTGGTAGTCAGGTATGGATTCAAATTCTAACTTTAGGCTTATAAGCATGACTTTGGGCATGTTTCTGAGACTTATTTGCTAAATTTTAGGAAGGACATAGAAAAACTTCCTTTGCTGAATTATTGTGAAGATAATAAATGCAAGTGACCTGGGATAGTACCTAACACATAGCATGTGGTTTATGCTTACTAGATATTGGGTCCTTTCTCCTGCTTTATGGGCCATTTCACATGGGCAATTCAAATGGCACTCTTGTTTAGAAAAGTGCTGGCTGATGCTTTCTAAATATGTAATGTGCATACCTCTATTGAGAACTTGCCTAGTATTGGTAATTTTCCCCAGAATCTTCCCATATTACACAAGTCCTTTGCAGACAAGACTAGTAAAACACAGACTAAACACAACCCATGTACCTTTCCATAGGTATGCTTCCATAAACCTTTATGATGTTTATGTTTTTTTCTTTCCCTTGGCTGAAACTTTGGCTTTGTAAGAAATTTCCTACATGAAATGTTCTTTTTAACAAGAAAGTAGATGCTTTTGACAACTGCACATCCTTATGATATTTATACTACACATAATAATGCTAGCATCTGCTTCTTTGTCAGTTACCCAAGGCCTAACTGACTAATAATATGACAAGCTGATATAAAATTGTCGGTGTTGTTTTAATGTACAGCTCTGTTTCTGGAGGAGGCACTGAAGGTCAGACCTGAGTGT
This sequence comes from Geosciurus inauris, assembly GCA_004024805.1. Classification (NCBI taxonomy): domain Eukaryota; kingdom Metazoa; phylum Chordata; class Mammalia; order Rodentia; family Sciuridae; genus Geosciurus; species Geosciurus inauris. Next base: position 75,424 of record PVHX01005977.1, read on the forward strand.
TTACTCCAGTGTAAGTATGCACAGAGACAGAATTATAAAACCCAGACAGTAAATGAGTGCCATTCTCTGACACTTAGATTAAATTCCATATTCTCTTTTTTTGTTGTTTCCAGAGAGCCTTCTGTTTGCCCCTGGAGTGGTAGTGTTGGGTAGTGATGAGATCTGTGGGCTCTGGAATTTGACGGCTTGGGTTAGAGTCAACTACAACCATGAAGGTGCTTGGGATCTGTTACATTGCTAATCTTCTCTGTGCACTGGTTTTCTCATCTGTAAAATAGGCTTAATAGTAGCATTTGCTTCATATGGTTGATGTGAGAATTGAATAAATTAGTGCATAAGGAGCACTTTTTCTTGCTTCTATTCTAACTGCTTCCTATGCATTATTTCATTCAAACCTCACAACAACCCTATGAGGCGAGTACTATTATTAAAAATGCTAAAAATGCTTAATGTTTTTAAATATCAAAACTGTTATCACATTGAGCTGTAAATGTATGTTTACTTGTCTATCTTTCCCATTATCCTGTGAGATTTTTTAACCCCACCTTTATTGAAGTATGATGAACAGACTTAAAAATTCCATAAATCAAAATAGTACAAGGTGGTGTTTTTTTTGTTTGTTTGTTTGTTTTTTTTGGTCCTGAATTCAGGGACACTCGACCACTGAACCATGTTCCCAACCCTATTTTGTATTTTATTTAGAGACGGGATCTCACTGAGTTGCTTAGTGCCTTGCTGTTGCTGAGGCTGGCTTTGAAATCATGAGGCTTTGGCCTCAGCCTCCCAAACTGCTAGAATTACAGGCATATGCCACTGTGCCTGGCCAAAGTGGTGTTTTGATATAAGTATACCCTGTCTAATGATTCCCCCAATCAAACTCATGAACATGTCCATAGCCTCACATAGTTATTACTTATTTGTGTGATGCAAAAACTTAAGACTTACTCTCTTAGCATATCCAATATACAATGCATTATTACTATTGTTAACCATATTCTACATTAAATCTTAAGAACTTTACTTTTTTTTATAACAAACTCTCATCTTAAAACTGAGAGTTTGTATTCTTTCACCAACATGTCTCCATTTTCCCTATTCTTCAGCTCTTGTCAACCACCATTCTACTGTTTCCTTAACTTCAACTTTATAAAAATATTACACATATAAGTGATATTATGCAATATTTATCTTTCTGTATCTGACTTATTTCCCTTAGCATAATGTTCTTCAAGTTCACCCACATAGGTAAAAATGGCAGGATTTCTTTCTTTTTAGAGGTGGAATAACATTCCATTATGTATGTGTATCACAATTTATTTCATTCATTCACATATCAAAGGACACTTAGGTTACTTCTAATTTTGCCTATTATCAATAATACTGCAATGAACATGGGTATGTAGATAATCTGTTCAAGATACTGCTTTCATTTCCTTTGGCTATAAACCAGAAGTGGGATTGCTGGTTTATATGTAGCTCTATTGTTTATTTTTGAGAAACCTTCATACTGTTTACACATAATAGCTGTACAAATTTACATTGCCACCAGCAGTGTGCAAGTGTTCCCTATTCTCTACGTCCTGGCCTATACACTTACAATAGCCATCTGAATAGTAGTGAGGTGATATCTCATATGGTTTTCATTTCCATTTCCCTGATGATTAGATTTTGAGTACCTTTTTATGTATCTCTTCACCACTTTTATGCTTCTTTGGAACAATGTATAGTGAGGTCCTTTGTAAATTTAAAAATTAGGTTATTTGTGTTATTGCTATTGAGGTGTATGAATCCCTTATGTATTTTATCAGATATATGACTTACAAATATTTAATATTTTCTTCCATTCTATAGGTTGCCTTTTTGCTTTGTTGATTATTTCCTTTGCTGTGCAGAAACTTTTTAGTTTGATGTAGTCCCACTTAAAACTGGAAAAACAATCCTAAAATTTGTATGGAACTACAAAATACTCTGAATAGCCAAAGAAAACTTAAGAAAGAAGAACAAAGATAGTTGCATCATACTTCCTGATTACTAACTAAATTACCAAGTTATAGTAACCACTATGATATAATGCTTGCTATAAAACACAGATAGAACAATGGAACAGAAATCAACCTTTGCATATACATTCAATTAATCTTTACAAAGCATTATGGTTTACAAGGCAATATGAGTTGACCCCAAAAGCACATGTGTGAGACAATGCAAGAATTATGAGAGGCTATATTATGAGAGGTATAACCTGATCGGTGAGTTAATCTACTAATATAGGTTAACTGGGTGGTAATTGTAAGAAGGAAGAGTACGAATGGACGAAGTAGGTCACTGAGGGTTGCCTTTGGGATTTATATTTTGTCCCTGGTGGAAGGAGCATTCTCTGCTCCCTGTTTTCCATATCCTGAGTTGCTTTCCTTTGCCATGTCCTTCTGCATGATGTTCTGCATCATACTGAGCCCAGAGCAATGGAATTGGCCGACCATGGACTGAACCTCTGAAACTGTGAGCCAAAATAACCTTATCTTCCTCTATGTTGTTTTTGTCAGGTCTTTTGGTCACAGTGATGAAAAAGCCGACCACAGGGACACTAAAACACAAGAGCAAATCATAGGGAAAGAGTAGTTTCTTGAAGAAGTGGTTCTGGAAAATTTGGACATTCACATTGTGAAGAATAAAATTGCACCCTTATCTTGTATCATATGCAAAAATCAGCTCAAAATGAATTAAAGATTTAAATATATGACTTGAAATTTTAGAAATCCAAGAAGATATAAGGAATAAATTCTTTAATGTTGGTTTTGGCAACTTTTTTTTTTTTTTAATTTGACACCAAAGCACTAGCAATCTTTTCATGGCAGGAAATGTGTTTGGGTTGTTGTTGCATCACCAGAACCTAATGTTTTGCTTGCAACACCAGGCGAATATATGCTTGATATTTGTCTTAAAATGAATTATGCATAACACCTCACTCTTACTCTGTGATTCGTCTATTCAGCAATTGAGAAGAGGCTGAAGTAGTATGGTATGAACAGGTAGGAAAAGGTTACTACAGAGGCCTTCCACATTGTGTACTTTTAAACAGGTCCTACGGGTATCATTCACACAGTCTGTACAAAACAATAGCCCTGAAAAGACATTCTTAGAAACTGTGAAGAGAAGTCTGTCCCCCACACACAAATATTTGTTTATTTTTTAGTTGATTTTGATGACTAAAACCTCTGGGATACTGAAAATTCATTTTTTTAAGTTATAGTTTAGATAGGACTCAGAGATGTGATGTGTGCAATTTTTCTTTTCTTCTTTTAATCATCTAAAATTTAAAATGGGACTTAGGGGAAATGCTGGAATGGAGGGCTGTGTGTCTTACTTAGTGGTCTAACCAAACTGTAATAATAGCATTTCTTCCTGTGTGACCTTTTCACTCTCTTCTTTCAGTGGTGAGATAAGAATTGTCCTTATGACCTCATGAGGGATGGGGTTGGAATTAGGGAGGCTACATGGACAATTTACTAACTATCTGATTTTGGGAAAGTCACTTAACCTTTTTGTGCCTTGGTTTTGTCCTCAAGGGCTGTTGTGAAGTTCAAGTGAAATAATGAATGTTAAAATGCTTAACAGGGGAATGCAGGAGTGATTTGAATGTATGGTTTTATCCTTCCTGTGTTTGTGTGCAGGATAAAATGGGAAATACCTTGCTTCTCATGTTTTTGCTCTTGACTGCAGTAGAAGTAATATTTTAGACAGCTTTCCCCTTTTTTCCTGATCCTTTGTGTTGGTAAGACAAGGACACCAGATATGTGCACAGTCCCAGGGGAGAGATTCCCATAGGGGAAGCGCACAGACTCTACCTTCTGTCATGTATTTGTATTATTGTGTAACCATTGCTTCTTTACAAGGCCTGGACCAAACAGGTGGGCATAGTAAGAAAAAAAGTGGGAAAAATATCTTCAGCCAAACACTTCATCCTAGCTTATTAAAGAAACCCTGAGTTGAGCAACCACTTATTTGGTTTCTTTTCCGTAATTTTTCTTTACGTGAACAGTTTCCTTACTTAGAAATCCAGAAGGGAAGGAAAGCTGAGTATTAAAATTTAATAGACAAAGTGCCAAACATTATCATCCTTGAAGTGTTACAAGAGGTTGAATGCCATGGACCTTAAGGCTCAGGTTCCAGAATTGGAAAGGCTTATAGCGAATCCCAGTTTAATTATTCTGTGACTTGGAAATGCATCTTAGCCTTTCTGGGTTGAGTCTTTTCACTGTGAAAAGGGAAGCACATTTGCACCTACCAGTAGAGTTATTGTATGGATTCTGTATGAATGATAATGTATTCAGGAAACTGACTATCATGGGTGCCTGTAGGAAGTAGGCAATAACTGTTAACTAAAATCATTTTAGTATTTGTAGCCATGTAGCATATTTTTGAAAGCAATCGCTAAATCAATTAAAGACAGTTTTCTTCCAAAGCATGGCATTTGGTTAGATTTTAACATTACCTCTTATAGACCATGTCTACAAGTCTAATTTTGTTTCCCACTGCTGGCTATCACACATGTTCCTGTCCTTCCTAAGCATATGTTATACTCACTCAGACCTCTATTGTCTTATTAAAGCATTTCTGCCTTTTGGTTTGCCCTTCTCTTTCCTTCCATTTCACTTTCCCCAAATCTCCAGAAACATTTCAGCACCTATTCTCATTATTGCATAATTGATTATAAATAACTGACATTATTTGAAATTGCAAGCACGCTCAACTGTTTATTTCATGAGTATAGAAATCATGATGCTTATTTTCTCTTGATGACTTGACAGGGCAGTATATTGAAAGCTGCCTGGGCTTTGAAGTAGAAAGTAGAGGTTCTTTAAAAAAACTCATCACTGGCAACGGCTAGCCATGTTATCTTTATATTATATTATGGATTAATCTGTGTGCTACTGTGTGGTGCCTTAGAGATAAACTAACTAGCTTTGCTCTGAAGAGAAATCTGTAATCCAGCATTTGTTCTTTTTGTAAGATCTCAGGAAATCTTTGTTAAGCTTCAACTCTAAAACTCAAGACTTTTCACTGTTAAAAAGATATATTTTTACTAGAACCAAATTTTATTTAGTCGAGTTACATCTCATGATATAAGGTAGCCTAGGTAGGAACAAGGGTGAAAACTAAGGAACACAAAGAAAACGAATGACCTTTAAATGGTATGTGTATCAAAGCACTCGTTAACATTTCTTTGTCTGAAGAGTTGTGTTACATATGGAAATATGGAAATCTGTGAGTTCATCTAGTGACAAAACCTGTGCATTTAAAGACAATGGACCCATCAGTGAACAGTTTGAAGGGCATTCTTAAGATGAGAAAGTAGAAAACACAAGATAACAAGTACTCATGTTGTTTACCCCAGGCCCAAGTCAACTTGGCATCTACCTTATTTCATATCTTCTTTGAAAGTATGAGCCATTTCATTCCACCCTGATTGACCTTCTACTGTGTTGTGAACTTGAACAGAGTTCCCGAAGTTCTTTGTGGATTGGTGTATCTAAAAGGGTGCCTGTAACATAGAGATGTGCCTCAAACTTAGCTAGTTCAAGATCAAGACCATGCTTGATTCCCCAAATTTTCTGCCTAGTTAGGAGACAATTCTAGGGTCACAGTGGCCAGCTTATTGGAAAACAGAGATCAGACAGACCATCTTGCACTGATGAATCTTCCTTTATTTAAAAGTGACAGGTAGTAGGCACAAAGGTTAAAATAATGTGGTCAAAGATCAGAGTGATTCCTGCATTCATAGAGTCCATACTTAAAAGCCACAGGATATGCCTAGGAGGGTCAATTAAATGAAATTTTCAGGGTCAGGAAAGGGGGAAAGGGCATCTACGCTGAAGAGTAAAGAACCAGTGAAAGACAAATGCAAATTGCAGGTGGAGGGTCCTGGCCAGCATGTACACCACCCATAGGAGGAGAAAGTTGGGGGATTTGCAAGTCATTTGTTAGAACTGAGGCTCAGTGGGAGAAAGAGGTGTCTATATAAGAGTGTCTAGCCATTGGCATGGGTTAGGTCATAATGAGTCTTGCTAGCAATTATGAGGGGGCTTTCTAATGAGGGCAATAGAAAATTATGGAGAGATTTTAATAAGAGTGGTGATAACAGAAAATTTTCTCTAGAATAGTCTTTCTGAGTACAATGTGAAGAATAAGTAGATAAAGAAAGGCAAGAGCTAATGAGACCACTTTGAAATTGCCAAGAGATGATGATTTACACTAACATGGTGCTATGGGGATAAAGAAAATCAGATAGATTCCAGATGTATTTGAATGTATATAGCTCATGATTTTTTTTTTTTGATACTAAGAATAAGAAAGCAAGCCATACAGGGTTAAGCAATTGGGTGATAAAAACATATTTAATTAAGGTAAGAGGAAAGGAGCATAGTTGGTGGGAAAAACAATTAGTTGCTTGGATATGGTCTGTCCAAGCAAGATGAAAACCAGAAGATGACAACAGAAAATCCAGGGGGTCCTCTTTCTGAGAAGGGAATGACCAACACTGTACATTCTACCAAGAAGTCAATAAGAAATAGATTTAAAGTTTTCTAGGGAGATCTGGGTTTCAGTGAGGCAAAAAAAAAAAAAGGTGGAAATATCAACCAGGTTAAAGATGTAAGAAGGTGAGACTCCCATGAAAAATAATTTCCAGTATGGAAGATGGGGGGAAGAGGAGGCAGTAGAAAAAAAATAAAACAAACAAACAAACAAAAAGCATTTGTGGAAAGTAAAATAGCAAGATCATTAAAATTTACAGAGTGCAGAGCATTACCTTGGAAAGTGCTTTACATATGGCTGCTTTTGAGACTCACATTAGCTTATGAAATTGGCACTCCTATAGTCTCCCTTTTCCAGATGAGAAGACTGAAGTTCTGAAAGGCTAAGTCAATTTACCCCGGGAGTATGTGACAGATTATAGACAGACCTAAGTGACTCAGAACCCTGCTCAGAACCACCGGAGGTGCTACTACCTGGATAGCAGATGCAGTACACTATGAAGAGCAGAGCAGAGGGCATAACAGACGGTCATAAAGACTTGCTCTTTGAGGATTTGAGTCTGTGAATTGCTTTGTTGGCATCCTTTGTCGATTGCCTTACAATTAGGTTTTAGCAATGGGAGAGTGGTGGGTAGGAGGAGAGAGAAGTCTCCTCTGCTTTGATGTCTTGCTTCTGATACATCTTGCTGTATCCCTCCGGGTGGCCCCTCCTTCAAGATTCCCATCATCTCTGAACTGTGGTAGAAGTAGGAATTGCTTCCAGCTGTCATTAGTCTCTTCGAATTTCAACATACCTTTTGTATTCTCTTTACTGAACCCACACCTCTCCAACTAGAAGCTCACTAAATCCTCCCCATTTGTACCCTCTGACAATGAATTCTATCTCATGCTGTGATCCTGTATGACAGACACCGTAGCCAAGGAGTAATGGGAACTCAAGGACTAGATGATTGAACTGGCGGAAAACCCCATACATTCCATCACCATAAATAATGATGTTGAAAGTTATAACCCTCTCTTGCAATTGTTGGCACTTTACTACGTATAAAGTGCTTTTACAGAAGTTCTATCACTTGAGTCAAGAAATAACACCAAATAGGAGGTTGATAAGCAGAATAAGGCTCTGAAAAGTTAATTTGCCCAAGGTCTCCCATGTGACAGGGCTGAGCTACAGAACCTAGGCCTCCTAAGACCACCTCCAGTATCCTTTTCACCATCTCATCTGCTTCCCATTAGTTAGTGAGATGCCAAGGTGCCTTTTCTGGAAAGCCTCCTGCAGTGGGAAGGCAAAGAGCATCTAAATCATGTCAGAAATCCCCAAGGACTTCATGCATTTCACACATAACTAGATTCCCATGAAACAAAACTTCCCTCAACCTCCTGGGGCCTGTCTCTCTGTGTGTAGGTTGAAGAAGACTAATAAAGCATGCCAACTTTGCAAACAGTATCCGTATAGAATGGGACCTCATAAAAGGTCTCTGGGGGTTGGATCAGTATCAAAAAATTCACAGAGCCAGGAGATCATGCTGATGATTTTATTGAGCTTATTCTTTGGATCTGAAGCTTTTTTCCAACATGTCGGACATTTCCCATAGGAATTTTGTTTCTCAAGATCAGTACTAGCTGACTATAGATTCAGATTCAAGAGCATCTTTCGAGGGCCTAGTCTGGGCCAGATGTTTCATATGCATTATCTCATCTTAATTTCCATAGCCACCTGGACAGGTGACATGTCTTTGTTCAAGACCATGGGGCTGGTGAATGAGAGAGTTGAGTAAAACCTAGAGTCCTGGTTGTTTCTGGAAGTAAAGTCCCTTGATTCTGCTGCCTCAGGTAAGGATCAGTTCCCATGATTGCTTGTCATTTTCTTAGATAAATTTAGAGGAAACATAAAGAGGAATCAAATCCATGGAGCGAATCTGTTGATTCAGTCCAGGAATATGTGGAAGGGGCTCTGCCTTCAAATCAGGCAGTAGGGCTGGTAACATGGAGATTTACATTGTCCAAAATCAAAGTCTTTCTGAATCTTTATCCAGATCCTTAAAGAGAAAAGAAAGACCATTACCTTTTTTTTTTTTTCCTCCTCTGATTAGGAGGCACTAGGTCTGGAAAACCTCCCCACTAAAAGTAGCCCTGAGAGACTGTTCAAACTCAGTGCAGCAGCTTGAGCAGAATAAATCTCCAGAAGTGACTCTGACAGTGATGATCGACATAGATTAGGCATTGTTCTTTTTATTATTGTTTGTTGCCTAAACCATCAGCATAGCCTTCTGGCCTCCGTGTTCAGATTCCTCCCAGTGACTAGTGGTTCATCCAGATCTGTCTTCTTTTTATATTTTTTAGTTGTAGATGGACACAATATCTTTATTTTATTTATTTTTATGTGGTGCTGAGGACCAAACCCAGTGCCTCATGCATGTGAGGCAAATATTGTACCACTGAGCCACAATCCCAGCCCAGATCTGCCTTCTTAATGGGCATCGTTCATCTTCTAGTGTGACAACAATCTCACAAACTAGGCAGTGGCAGTAGAGAATCAGTGAAGGGAACTATTGAAAAACCCCTAGATGCGTAGCATGGAGGTCAAAGTTTCCCATTCAGAGATCATCTCTCTTGAACCTTCCCCTCATTTCTACCACTCTAGAATTGATCTCTCCTTTTTCTGTGCTCTGTAAGAAATGACTTCTTACCTTTAGTGTAGGACTTACCACTCGTCGAAAATATGCCATGGGCATTCCCAAAACCCTGATAAATGCTCAAGGGCAGCAGCTGTTACAAAGTAGGCACTCGGTGGAAGTTAATGCCTGGGTAAGGGATTGAATTCTCATTCTCTGAGTGGACGATTCTAGAATTTGATCATTCTCTGATTCTTACAAAGCATTCCAGACTGTGGTTACACAACAGCAATTTATATCTTTGCTCTCAGATAAGACCAAACTTTGGCTGGCTGCCTAACAATATAGTGGACATAAATTAACAATGGAGCAATTTACAATCTGTCATGTCTTATTGCTTAATGAATTTGTCAAAAATCATATTACTTTGAAAATTATGGCGAGAGGGGTCCATGGGGCTTATATCTTTAAGAGAGAGATTGTTTCAGCCTCTCCCAAGCAAAACTGCCTGACCACTTTCCTCTTTTTAATGCAGACACCAGAATCTCTGAGCACTTCTGTTTATTTATCAAATCTCTGTTGACCTTCACTTTGCATTAAGACTACCAGGGATGACCTTGGCCAGTTTGCAAATCCCCAACCCCATCCACCTGCTGTCAGAGCCAAATAGGATTTAGGAGTCTATCTTAAACTGCTGATTTTATGCTAATATGATGTCATACGTTTCTGGCTTATGCTCACCCTAGACTTTATTACTCACTTTCAAATAAAGCCAAAGCCTTGTCCTCTGTAATGAGGGCACTAAGCAGAACCCTCTTTTAGCTCTGCCCCAATTTCTCCCCAACCTATCTTCTTCTTTTTCCACCCATTGACTGTCCAAATCTCACCCAACCTGCATTCCTGTTTTCTCAGGATATGAATCCTCTTTCAGTGATGCTATTTTACAGGTAAAAACTCATAGTTGGGTTTCTCTGGGCATTATTTTCTCCATTTGTAAAATGGAATTAATAATAGTACATGCAGAGATCTAGTATGAAAATTAGTGTGCTTAACCCCTTCCTTCCTTCCTTCCAAAATACATTTATTTACTTATTAAATATCGAGTACCTAAAATGGGGCAGGCCCAAGGATGTTGAACTATAGACCAGCTGTCAAAGACCTTGGAGTCTATTAGGATGGACACGTTAAAAATAACTACAAATTAATAAGGAAAGCTAGTGGTTGAGAGAGTCATGTTCTGACGACATGACAATTTTTACAGCAATATTCACAGGAGTGGGTATGGGGATGTCAGGGCTCCAACCTTGAGAGAATGCTGCCCTTTGGCTTCGAGGCCACAGCTAGTGGTGGAAGTGACAATGCTGACAATAGTTCCGGTTGTTATTTTCTGACAGTTTCTCTCCTTTCTCTCTGCTTCACTGTGTTTCTTTCTGTAAATCTCTCCTGTTTTGCAATTTACATGTCTTTATTTATCATTTTACACCTTGCTTATCATATAATTCATTTGGAAAGACATAACCAAAGAGTAACTGATGTCCAATTAAAACACAATTAGATTTTTAAAAAATTTTATTACTATTTTCTTTTTTGTGGTGTTGGGATTAAACCCAAGGCCTTATACATGCTAGGCAAGCATGCTACTACTGAGCTACATCCCCAGCTCTCAACTGGATCATTTTATTACATGTTTTTCCTTCGGAAAAATTGTCCCAATGGCACCTGAACATATGGAAGAACCATGACTGAGTTGCAAACCGGTGGGGGCTGCTCCATGGAGGCAGCACATGCCCCAGGGCAGATCCCTGGCCCATCTTACAGTCTATCTGGTTGGCCAAATGGAAGCAGGCCAGCCACCTAACAGTTAACTGTGATTCTTTTTTTCCCCCTATTTCATTTCAATCTCTTTGTTCCATACAACCAAAGAGCTAATGGCTGGTGAATTTATTATGACCTATTGTTTGGTTTGAGGAATAAACCGATTCCTTCCCTTTCTATGTTCTGACTCCCCCTATTGTCTGCAATTTTATTTTACGGTTCTTTTTGTACACATTCAACACATGCTGAGGTTATTGAAAAGCACAAATTACACAGAATTCAATTTGCATATCTATGGAGGGTCCAATCCCAGAGTCCTCAGTCAGGCAAAATGCCCACTGACTCTTACTCCTTTACTCTGCTCTGCCTTGGCACTAGAACAGGCAGGCTGCCCCTCCATTGCTTCTAACAGACCTGGCAAATGGCCTTCATGAACAGCTTCAGCAGTCACACTGTGTAGAGGACAACGATCCTGGCTTTTGCAAAGTTCTAGCAAAGTTACTCAGTGGATCTGAATGGGTAAAGCTGGGAAAAAGAGGCTAGATAGCAGCTCCATGGGGCACTTTTAGTACTGGTGTGACTGGAAAGTAGAGACATCAGAGTCCACGGGTTACATGTGACTTCCTGCTCTGCTAAAAGCTTGCTTTCTTATTATTGAACTTTTTATTTTGAGATAATTGTAGGTTCACATGTAGTTGTAAGGAATAATGCCTAGAGATTTTGTAGACTCTTCCCTTTCATGTATTCAGTTTCTCCCATGATTTGGTTTTTGACCTTTGGCCACTTAATTAACAATTGGCTACTTATTTAACCTAGCTAAGTCTCATTTTCCTCATCTGTAAAGGGAAAGTAATAATAGTGCATACCATGTAAGACTAATATGAAGACCATCTGACATAACATCTATGAGACAACCTAGACAATATTTGTACCCAACCTGTCCTTAATAAACATATTCTCTTAAGAACTAATTAAACAATGATGAACAAATAATTCTGAGTAGTGGAGGAATGAATAGAAACCTGGAGGGTCTCTAGCACCCTCCAGGGTCTAAATCTAAATTAGTCTTGGTCTGAGTCTAATCATAAAATAGAATATTTTAAAAGTCTGATATAAAATGGTACTTTTAGTAGATTAAAAGAGAAAGAAATTCAAATAGTCTATAACCTTAACAGTTAAAATTATTGCTAATGTTCTGTGATATTTTTAAACAACAAAATGTGACCATACTTCTCATACTCTTTTGTAACCATTATAAAATATAGCAGTCTATTTTAGTATTGCATAATAAGGTGCAATAAGGAGTACCACACATTGTTTTTATTTTTTATGATACCTAATATATTGCTTCTGGGTAATCAGTTTCTTTCTTCTCTTTCTCCTTCAACTCTCCTTCCAACTCATTCCCTTGCTCCTCTTCCTCCTCTTCCTTCTTTTTCTACTTATAAAGATACGTGTCTTCAATGTCCTTATAAACAAATCTTAGTACTCATTTATGATTATTTCCTCAGGGTCCATTTCTAGGAATGAACATGTAGGGCTTAAAGTGTCCACACATTTTATGGTTTTTGTACATAGGAAATCATATTATTATCCATTAGTTAAGTCAGTGATTCTTTAATCAGGGTGCACATCAGAACCATCTGGGGAGCTGTCTAAGCCTGGGCTTCCCTAGCCTTTACCTCTGGAGATTCTTATTTCAAGGATCTGGTGCAAACACTTAGTATGGGTATTTTTAAAATGTTAATATAAGATGTTCTCCAGGAGATTCTGTGTGTATTTTTGATGAGTTCTACTGGTTGAGAGGAAGACAGAGGTAAAATACCAACAAATTTTTCAAGCAATATGAGGCTGGAAAGATGAATTAATTAGTTGGGAGATAATATCAGATTTCCTAAAGGTATCCATATGCTAGAATCATGAAGGAATGAGCTGAGGGGATTTCATATATATTGGGTACCTTCCGTAAACCTGACACTGTGTTGCCACTGAACATAGATTATCTTAATGTTCGTGGCATCCCAGGCAGGATGTATTCTATGTTACAGATGAGGGAATTGAAACTGAGAGAGTTAAGTTTCTTGCCCAAGGCAAGAGTATTTGCAGAGCCAGATTTTGAACACTGGTCATATCATCCCCAAAGTCATCCTTTTCTTTTATCACGAATTTTCATTGGTGAATTTAAGTGGATCTGTACAATCTTATGAACTGGGATCTTCAAAGCCAAGTGCATGAAGAAAATCAGTAAGATGTAAACTTTAAAGCATCTGCAATGAACACTTAAAGCAGTGTTATCAAAGTGCATTCCAAATATCAACAACACAACAAATATTGGGGAGAGGGAGGAATCATAAAAAATACAGATTTTTTTGAGCCCTACCACAGACCTACTGAATTAAAGTCTTTAAGTTGTGACCGAAACACCCATTCATTTTTGACGCACACCAAACTTTGAGAATTGGTGGTTAAAAGTTTTCATTAAGCTTGGATTTAATGGAAATTGACAGGGCAATATGTCTGAAAAAGACAAAAACCAACTTAACATGAGTCTAATTTACTTTGATCAAGGGGCTAACACATCTGCACTGCTGAAGTTACATTTGATCACTCGCTTTAAGTATATTTAAAATTTGCCGTTCAGACAGAGATGAGTAACCAGGTTGGTGGTCATTCTTCATATAGTTGCAGAAACTATGGTCACTCGGCCTGGAATAGAGAGGACATGAGGAGATCAAAGAGGTGCTAAGATGGGGTGTCAGGGCTTCCTTCTTACTCTGCCTGCAGACCTGGCAGTGCAACTGGAAACACTGGGGAGTTCATCTTCCAATGGTGGAATCTTTCTGCAACAGGAGGATAGGCTGTCACTGTAACATGAGATTCTGGTAGCTTCCCTCCACTGTCAAGAGAAGCTGAAGGCTTCAACTGCCAGATTGTCCTCGTTTTCTGCTTTTGTTAGTTAGATAACTTTATGGAGCCAGAGAAGGGTTCCTAACATGGAAACCTTTGTGTGTGTGTGTGTGTGTGTGTGTGTGTAGGTGTAGGTGTTCTGCCATGTTTATCACCTCCTTTCTTATTAGTGACAATGTGGGATTCTAGAACCTGGGCGTCAGTGTTAGGATAGCTAGATGTGGTTCCAGATTTGCAATTAATGAGGCAATTAAAGCAGGACCCACTCCCCAATCTCTTCATAGTATTGGTCTATCTGCAAAATGGCAATCTTTGTGGCTATTCTGCCAAGAGGGTCAGTGAAAAACAGGCAATAAAAATGGTTCAGCCACAAAACATTATACAAAGTCAGATATTAACCCAAATTTCCTATCAGATTTTAAAAATATATATTTAAATACCTTATTATTTGCAAAGTAAGAAAAAATATTGTGTATTAACCTAAGCTTAACAACAGGCTATGCTAAAGTAGAAACTATTGGAACAAACTAAGTACAATGATAAGTTCTTGTCACTTTCCAAAGAACCTTACTCCCTATCTTCCAAGGTTAGTGTGAACAATGAGAACAATGTGTTTAAGGGAGACCCTTGATTCTGCCAAACATGGTTAAGATGTGATAATTATATATACATTCCTACCAGAGTCCTTAAAGCCACCTATTTTAAAGTGGAGGAAACTGAGGGCCAGAAAGCTTAAGCTTCTACCAACAGCAGTCATTGACAGACCCACACAAAGGACATCATCAACACTAGGCAGTATTGATGAGGAAGGCAATTGTGTTCTTCTGTAATACCACTGGTGAGAAAAAGTGCCATGGTTTATATCAGATGGAGAGTCAAGAAGGGTCTCAGAGCAGAGAAACTTAATAAATATCTAAAGTCTAGGAAGACTATAAGTATTAGTCTTGTCTCAAGTGCATTTATGGAGCTCTTCTTGGAGAATACACTCCACTAGTCACTAGAGATGCAGCCAACAACACATAGTTCCTGCCATTAACAATGTTCTTAATAATTACAGAAAGCATTTACACTTATTCCTTACTGTAGTTTCTACTTCTTTTCTCCTCTCCTCTTCTTCTCTCAATTCTGGACTGATAAAAATACTTCCCTGGCTGAGTCTGGATGATCTTTCCCTTGTCCCTCATTCTCTCTTCCTAGCAACAATTATTACTTTGAAGGGACCATCTAACTTAACTCCTCATGACAATGCCATGGGGTAAACTTTACTATCCAATTAAGAAAAATAGATCTGGAATGTTAAGTAATTTTTTCAAAGTAGTCTATTATGACCAGTATATATCTGAGCTGGCTTTTATGCCTGAGCCTTTGGACTACCTAATGTGATGTAATAATTGCCTTCAATTGGCATGCATATATATCTGCTATTGACATAGATCAACACTTTAGTACAAGTTAAGAATAAAAGGTTAACAGCTTCTGGGAGCCATATTTTAAGAGAGTTGATGCACTATAAACATAAGCATTATAAGTATAGGTTATATGACTTGGAATTATTTATCATGTAGGCAAAAACTAGAATGGCTACTTATATGCTGTCATCACTAAGAGCCTGTAAAGTTAGAGAAATTGAATTTGAGTCTTGACCCCACCATATAATTCATGTGTGATCTTATAAATTTTATTTAATTTTGTTTATTCTTATTTGTACAATGAGACACATAATTAGATCAAACATTATCAGGAGAGATTCCTAGTATGTAGTAAATGCTCAATATATATTTTTGTTTTGAGTGTTGATTTAGCCTTTAATGGTTTTTCAGCTACTCTGAGGAGTCTTGTAGAAGATGCTGTCATTCTTTGTTGACATATACTCAGTAAGCAGAATGGGATAGAAATTGGATGAGTTATTTAACACTGTTAAAGGAAATGACTTTCCCTATGCCTTGTCCCATGTATATTTTTTGTCTTTCTTATTTAATGATAAGGTTGCAATAATCTAAAAAAATGAGCTGAGGCTAATAGAAGATATGCTGTTATTTTCCTCTTTGGAAGGAGTAGGACCACTTTCCTGAAGCCAGCATCTCCCCTTCTTAGCTGCACCTCATTGGGTTTTCCCTGGCTATCCCTGCTGTAACCAGGCCCAAGCAGCTGGGATCTTAGTTTTGGTGAGACAAAGCTATTTTTTCTTTCATGTTAGTGTAAATTCTTCAATCTATTAACACAGGTGCTGAAATTACCTTTTCTTAAAATTATTTTTTTGTAAATTTTAGTGTTCTACAGCATAGTAGCATGACTATAGTTTACAACTTATTATATATTTTATAAAGAATTAGAAAAGAGGAATCTGTAGGCCCCAAATACAAAGAAATGATAAATGTTAAGAAGATGGGAATACTACTTACCCTAATTTGGTCACAGAAATGCACCAAACCATCACACTGTACCCTATAAATGTCATCACATGTCAATCAAGTATAAAGCAATAAAAAAGAAGTCCCCACCTTCTTATAGCCTATAGTTTTTTAGGGAAGATAAAATATTAAACAGGCAGAATAATATATGATAATTGACATGGCAGGTTGGTGAGGCTGAAGGAAATGGGGTAAGGGTAAATACTGGTAAGGACTGAAGTAAGGATCTAGGAACTTTCACTGTGATGGAGTCTGGTGAGTAAGAGGGATCTATAATCTGGAAGAAGTATTACATGGAAGAATTGTGAAAGTTGCTGTTATGGCCAGAAAGTGGGGCATTTGGCTCTTTACTTGAAAGAACAAAAGTTCCTGGTAAAAATCTAAGCTCTTAGTGTCAGAAAGAATAGCCTGGAAGGAGAAAATCACCATCCAGGAGTAGTTCAAAGTCCTGAGATGCTAGAGGTTGGGATGGCTTATCCACATAGTACTAATGTTATTTAAAATAATCAGAGTCAATAGGTACATTTCAAGTTTCTCAAAAAGTGGATCTTTTGAGCTTCATCTGCCACGCCTTTGCTTTTGTTTCTAAGGACAAGAGGAGTTCTTTTTATCATGGACTCCAATGGAGTTTCCTACAAAGGACTTCTTGGTTAAGTTGGCAACATTTATTAAACAACTTGAGAGAGACCTGCATTCCAAGGAGTTCATAGGTCTAGGTTGTAAAAGGCTTACAGTGTTGTGGGAAAGGTAGGATGCACCTAAGGGAAGCCCACAGCCACAAATGACAATGTGGTGCAACCAAGCCAGGAAGGAACAAAGAAAGAAATTGGTGTGGGTTAGGGTTGGCTGTGGAGGTGGGACATGAGATGTCTAGAAGGAGGGAAAGAATACTGGGCAGGCCTTCCAGAGAGTAAGAGAAATGGTGCTGGCCTTGGGGAAATGTCTGAGCCCTGGAGTTTGAGAGACACATTGATTACTGTCTGAACTTAGTGTGGACTTGGTACAGTGGTGTTCTCAGTCTGTCATTTATCCCCTGCATGAGCTTGGGCACGTGAATCCGTTTCTCTGAACAAGGTTTCATCATCCTTAGAATGAAGGCAGTAATTCTTCCTTTGCCTGGTGGTTGTGAGATCTCAATGAAGCAATGGATGGAAGGCACAAAGTCCATTTCTGGCACAGAGTAAAAGTTTAATACATTTATTTGTTATGATCAAAGAGTAGATTGAGCTGCATGTGAATGAAGTAGCATGCCTACAGTCACAGTCTTATTTTTGCTTTCTATAAATTCTGTCAGAATTCTTTGATCTCTAAAAATGAAACAAAACACTCCAGTTTTAAGTGGATATAATCATCATTCAGTAAATCAGTTTTCCATCTTTAACTTGTAGCTGCAAACTGTTTTATAAAAGCTCTGCTCTTTCTTTAATTATTCATTTCCACTAAATTTTTAATAAAACAAATGTAAATAAGAACCAGCATGACCAAACTACAGGTCCAATATCATGTAACAGTGATTACATTTAGGTTCTGAAATATTAAAGAACAGGATTACTAAGCAGGATTTTATGAAATCAAGGATTGCAAGAGGTTCTGTCTGCCTCACTTTTTTCTTAGAGTTTCTCTATCGAAGTCTTATTTCCTGTCAGAACTCAATTACTTATTGTTTTTGTATATTTTGGAATACTTCAAAAGGCCCTCATGAAAATAGCCATGCTCTTTGACAAGAGCTTGCTCACAACTAGCAGAATTAACAAATATTCCACAGGAAATGAGTCTTTGTTCTTTTTTTTTTCTTTGCTTTTTTGTGTTGCTGGGGATTGAACCCAGGGCCTTGTACGTGCAAGGCAAGCACTCTACCAACTGAGCTGTATCCCCAGCTCGAGGAGTGATTCTTGATCTTTAATCAAAACCAGATGTACACCCTGAAAAGCACCATCCTGCCACTTCACATAGGCCATACCAGAGACAGTGTTGGGTAGTCCTGGCCACCTCTGGGTAACATTGCCACCTTTACACAGATGACTTCAAAATCTAGATCACCAGCCTAGAACTGGGTTCTCGGTTCCACAACCACTTAGTCAGTTCCTGCTGGGCTTTTCTACCATATCACGGGGGCCTTGATTAACATGCTTCCAAATGAACTCAGTTGTTTCTCCTATCAAGAAGTAAATGGCGGGGCTGGGATTATGGCGCAGTGGTAGCATGCTCGCCTAGCACGCGGGAGGCACTGGGTTCGATCCTCAGCACCACATAAAAATAAAATAAAGATATTGTGTCCACCTACAACTAAAAAATAAATATTAAAAAAAAAAGAAGTAAATGGCAAGACTATCTCTCTAGTAGGTGACTAAGCCAGAAACCTTGGCATCACACTTGGCAGCACAGCATTAGTAGCCAAGGATGTAGACTCCAGGGGAAGACAACCTGTTTACTACCTATAGGAGCCTGGGTCAGTGACTCACCTCCCCTTCACATCACTTATCCCATCTGTTTGTAATATGGAGATTAAAGTAGCCCATATTCATAGGTTTGGTATGATGATTAAATTAATTAATATTTCTGAGTGCTTACAACAATGCTTGGCACATAGGATAACTGTGTAAGTATTTACTAAATAAGTACATTACACTTAGCATTCCCTGAGAGGCTATTAAATTCATGCATTCCTCTTTATCTCCATGGATGCTGCCTTAGTTCAGATTTGATCTCCTCTGGAATAATGCGGTTATTTTCATCTTCTTAGTGACATTCTGCTTCTATTCTTGTCCCCTTCCAATCTATACTCCCTATGGCAACCAGAGTGACATTTACTGAACTCAGAGCTGATCATATTAGTCTCTGATTACCACACTGTGTGCCTTTTCACCATTTTGGCCAAGCTGACTTGACTTTGTGTGGCCTGGCTCCTGCCTGCTTGTCCAGCCACTTCTCTCCCCTCACCTCATGACCTAAACATGTTAAATTAGTTATGCCCCCCAAAACCTATCTTCATTTGCTCTGCTTCCTGTTGATGAAATGTTCTCCTCTGCCTTGTTCACCTCCAGCTCTCTCTCAAGATTCCTTGGCTTTTCCACAAGGAAGCATTCTTTCCTTTGTGCTCTTTCTGTGCATATGATTATCATTGCACAGATCTATTCTTTATTGCATGTATTGTCTACACACCTATCTCCCCAACCAAAATGTGACCTCTGAGGATGTGAGCACACATGTATATATACACACATGCACATGTGCACAAACACCATTTAATTCTAATTAAAATTTTTTTGTTCTATCCCATTACCATCCACAGTATCTGATATGGGATAGACGCTCAATCAACATGCACTGAGTGAATGAAGAAACTGAAATTATTTCATTGATCATTTAATCCAATGCTCAGTTTTATAGATGAGAAAACAGAAGCTTAGAGATATTAGTTAGCTCATGCTATGTCACTCACCTGGGCAACATTAGTATCTAGACTAATAGTAACTTTATAGCATCTCCCAAAACTATATAGTTTAGGTTATTAAAACCCTTTGGGATAAATTGTACAACTTTAAATTCTAGATTGAGGGAGCTGAGTGCCCCCTGATCCCATTCTCCTTACTTTTCCCAACTAGAAATCCTTTTCTGGATATTCTTGATTCTGACCTTGTAGACAGCAATGTTAGATGAATACCCAAAGCACTTAGGACTTTTTGGGTAGGAGTTCGGCTTCCTTGCCTTCCAGTCACTGGAAGTGACCTTCAGTTTATTATCTGAAGTGAGGTTGGAGTAGGGGTAGAGGCAGCAGGGTACTTTTGAAATATAAATGTAAAAATTCTTTTTAAAATGAATTATTTCGTCCTTAAGAAAGTATGTGTGTGTGTGTATGTGTGTGTGTGTGTGTGTGTGTGTGTGTGTGTGTGTTGAGCAAGGTGATGATAAGTTGTTTGAGAGAGTGGTTCAGAGGCAAAATCATGGGGATGCCCTGAGTTTTGCATTCCAGTTGAAAAGTCATCAGAAAGAGTAAGGTCAACTCTGAACTCTGCCAAGTTTTGCCTTCAGTGCTGCAGAATGAAATGAGGTAATGTACTTTATGAACTGTGAAGAGCTACAGAAATGTGAGGTGTTTTTAGAATTGGTGATTTATGGCACTGGGAGGCCTTTAGAAATGATGTAGCCCTTCACTTCCTTGTTTTGTGGGCAGGAGAATTGGCTTGCCCAAGGTCATAGCTGGAAGGTTGTGGCATTGGGCTCTGCTTCCTGCATGACCCTGGCTTCGCTCTCCCCAGGACACTCTGCAATCTCACTGGCTACTTTGGCACCTGACTGACTAGACCCTTTCCCTTCCTCTATGCTTTTGCATATGCTGTTTCCTGTGCAGAGAAACCTTCCTTCATCCTGTGGGACCTGCCTCACCTGCCTTTCCTCTAGCCTCCATCTCTTCACCTCCAATATCTGGTCACAATATACAACATGTGGGAGGCACAACATCTTAGACAAATGCATTTACACACATCAACCAATTTTCTGTTTCCAAGGGGCCCCATTGAGAGCAGTCTTCACCAGTGACCAGAGGCTGTGATTACAACTGGAGACATTTTAGCTGGCATGAGATGGTACTGGGACCAAAAGAGAATCCTCTCACATACATGACCCTCCTGGTCCTGTCCAACTCATGCTTCTTAGGCCATGCCTCCTCTCCTATATTTAAATTCAGAATGTTCTGGGGAAATGGTTACCTTGGGGCCCTAGAAGAGTCTGCAATATCTGTGAGGAGAATGTTTGATTTTTCTCAGAGAGATTGAAGTACGGGAGGCATATGTTGAATTAGATCCAGGAAACCCATCTTACCAGTAAGGGCTGATCAGCCTGAGGAGGTAGGGAGATCCTTGAGCTTGCTGGTCTTCAGCAGAGAAGCCCACAGTGTGCAGGACTGGGTTGCAAGGCCTCCACACATGCACCTGGCCCTGGGGTTCTAGATTCTATGGCAGTTTCCATCCCATGTCCAGGATTGCAGTTTTCAGTCTTGATCCTACAAAATGAAAAGAAGAGCATTTCCCTGTGGACCTCCAAAAGTATATTATTTTAATTGAGGTTAGAATGACCTAGTGAAGACTTCTTGAAATGTTAAAAAAAATCCCTGTAATTGTGATGTGAATGTCTATGCATGTGTAAGGAGCAGCAAATATGGATTTGTCATTTAATTTTTTTATCTCCTTCTTCTTTTCCATTCCACTAAGTTAGAAATCCATCCAACTATTCAGGTTCCTCATCTTTTCCACTCTGTGGAAACCCATTGAACACATATTCTGTGGCCCAATTTCTGAGCATGATGTTGGTGCTACAGATTAAAATATAGTCTGTTTTCATTGGTTTAGCTTAGTGGGAAGAGAGTCAGGAAGGAGAGTCACCCCTCCCTTGTTTAACCCTCAGCTGGCTTAGCTTCTCAGTCTGTCCCCCACAGTGTAAATGCTTGTAGAGAACATACATTATGCATCTCCTTTCTTAATTCTCACAGCTACATATCTATTTGTATCTCTGCAGAATTTATGGAACATGTGTTATGGTTCCAGAAGGACATAGACGCACAGTCAAACTGGGAAATTAAATAAAAATTGAACAAATATTTATTTATAAAGGCAAGGGTATGTTGTATGGAAATTACAAGGAAAGTGCAGCATCCTGTGGCTAGAGAACAGCTAGCTAGGCTGTGTGTGAGAGATAAAGGGTAGAATGCAGGTAAATGAGTCTGGAGAATAGAAAATCATATAGAGGGGGCCCTCTGACAAGAATAGTGACCCCATGCCGAGATGCAGCAGCCTGAAATGATGTCAAAGGAGTGAGGTCAACTGCATTTTTTCTTCTCTCTGACTTCCTACACTGCCCTTCATTGCTTGACCCCTATGGAGCCTTTTAATGGAACCCAAATAGGGCCTTCTGTAAGGGCATAGAGTTGGTGACATGTGATTGGGAGTGGATCTGGGGGAACATGTGGGAGATAGACACTTCATTATATTAGATAAAATAAGTTGTCAATCCTGTGAAGACTGAGATTCTCTTTTCCAATCCACACACTCACATACCCACATACCCATAAATATTCTCCCTATCCAGCATTATTGGCAAGAGCAGTCTGGTGCCAGACTGTATGAAATACATCACCAACTTTATTTCTCATTTCAGTTTCACAGTCACGCCTCACAGGATGTGAAGGTATAAACCAAAGAATGAAGTCTCTGACTTTGAGTCCACCGTGCCTGCTGCAGAGGAGTTGTTAATTACTAACACATTAGACTTGAGCATTTCATCGGATAGGATCTTCAGGAGGACCAACTCCTTTCTCAGGGACACCTTGCAATCCCCATCTATTTGACAGGCCATGCTTCTTAACTCCTGACTCACATCGGGCTTCTTCTCTAGGAAGCTTTTGTAGAACTCTGCTGATTTGGTGGGTGCGCTCCTCTCTCATGCTCCTCATCCACAGTGGTCTTGCTTCTGAAGTAGTGCCAATCACATTGAATTTAATCATCTTGGTTGTTTTCCCCAACCAAGATTGTTGACTCTTTGAGATCAGGGGTCATTTCTTTTTCATTTATATGTCTGTAAAAAAGCACAGTGGCTTGCATGCACCAGGGCTCAGTAAATATTTCTTAACTGAAGGATTGAAAAATGAGGACTTTTTCTATAACCAGAAAAGATCAGGTGGAGGGGTGCAAGGAAGATAAAGTATGGAACAGCTTTTATTTTTCAAATGTTTCAGGCATGCTCAACATGCGGGAAACCTAGTGGATTCTATAAGCAGATAGGCTACAGTGATGTGAAAATCTCACTCTTACCCCCACGTGAACACCATCTCATTGCAGTTAATGGAAATAAATGTACCATTTAGTACTTTAAATCATGGAGCAACATAACTGCCTTCTATTTGCAGTGACCTTCTGGTGCCCTCATTATTTTCTTACTGCAGATGTCTGTGCCTGATCTTGTTGATTCAGCACAAGGGGTGCATCTAAGAGGTATAGATGAGGTGCAGAGAGGTGAGGGAGCAGGGGGGAAAAAGAAACCTGGAGTGGGGAAGGACCACCCGCGATTCCCCTGCCTTTGCTCCTGTGTCGTTCCATCATCCTCTTGTAAAGCATTGCATGTACTTTATAAATCTCCCCAGTAGACCAAGGGTGTCCTGAATGAGTTTAATTCTTCTCTGGACCTCAGTGCCTGGTATGGTGTGTTTGTTGGATGTAGGAGGTGTTCTGTAAGTGAATCCTTTATAAATGACAAATGCCTGGCCGAGTCATGATTGAAGGAGCGACTTGAGTACTTTCAGCCTCTACCACTGATTCAAAAGAAACAGGCTAAAAGGCTGGTGAGGGACTTAGGGCACTGTGAAGAGGACCTTGATTGAATGTGTTGGAAAAAAATCTCTGAAGACACCAAGAACCTTTTGATTTTCAACTGGTGCTCTTCCTTTCTCCTGAGGGTCCCCGTTCCCTTTGTGATCCACGTCCCTCACTGTCAGATCTTGCACTGTAAGCCTCGGATCTGATGTGATGTTTTATTTTTGATGCTTTGCACAATTCATAGTTGTAACTCAATGAGTATTTTAGAATAAAGTTAAAATGTCTTTCTCTGGGCTTTTACTCCTCTTAGTCACCCCAGCCACCTTCCTTGGCCCTCCCTCCAATGCTGTGTCATACCTTAAACTGCATTGCCTCACCCTCAGGGCTGAGCTCTCCTGTCTCCTAGCTTTCCATTTTATAGACAGCAAGACAAAGGCCTCAAAGAGCCTTGTTTAAAGTCCTAAAAGTTAGCATCACTCTCCTTCATTTGCCTAGTATGACCCCACAGTTGACTTGATTCAATGGCTTTCAGTCTTCCTTCCTTCCTTCCTTCCTTCCTTCCTTCCTTCCTTCCTTCCTTCCTTCCTTCCTTCCTTCCTTCCTTCCTTAAATTAGGGAACTCTGTATTCAAAGGAAGTCTTATCTAGAAGCTCAGTATGTAAATAGTACATAAAGTCAGTTCTGCTTTGGTTAAAGTAGCAGTGGCGATACCTTCCCCCAACCTCCAACATGAATGTGTGCCCTGGAGCTGGGAGGAACATAGTGTGAAAATTGTTGATGTCATGGGATGCCTGAGTCTTCAATGAAAGCAATCTGGTGAGGGTGAAAGGAAGGATTGATTGAGGCTGAGGCCTCATTCATGGCTTCTTGTGAACCTACAGTGACAATGGCAGTCTTGAGCAGCCTGGCAGGGAGGGATTGTGGAGAAAATGGGACACATGTGAGCTTGAAGGTTCCAGGATCAAGGCTGAGACCTGCCAATTACTAAGGGCAAAGTTGTAAAGCTTTCCTCAATACCAGTGGTGAGCAAACTATTTTCTTCTAATGCTAATGTAGGAAATAAAAAAATCTTTAAGTGCCACTTACATAAAAAGATTCAAAGTGAAAATAACTTTATTGAGTTCTAAGGAAACAATTATATTCTTATAACCTATATGGCATCCTTTATTAAATAGACTTTCAATGAGAAACTCAAAAGCTTTCTAAGCCACTAAAATTATATCTTGGCATACTTGAGAAATGGCAAGACAGAGATAAGCTTCTCATATTCTATCCTGAAGTTGTGAAGTACTTAAGCATTCACATTTGTTCACATGCATTATCTCTATTCATTAGTGAAAGTCATGCAACATAGATGTAATTGATGGGGAGACTCAGAGCAGTAAAGTCATTTTCCTTAAGTCATCCAGCAAGTTTGCCAGAGAGCTGGAAATCAAAGTAGTTAATTCCAGTTAATGCAGTGTTTACAAACTATATTGATGAAGACAGACATAGCAGACCACAAGCAGACTGAGAAGTATACTGTGATTATGAATCTAGAAGAAAATGGGCATGACAATCTTCCACATTGCTATTGTGAGCACTTTGAAGATGAGAGTCAAGTCTTATTTATTTTTCTGTATTACATATTATTTTGCAGACGGTGCGTGTGAAGCCTCTACCACCTGAACCTCTCACTCTGCTTGTGTTGAAGGGTCTACTTTCTGTTTGTGATATGGAGTTCAAGATCTTAATTCCTTTCCTTTTTTCCTGGTAATATTCCCTCCCACTTTCCACTTAACATGGAGGCAGCAACCTTCTTCCTATAGACATAGCTGATTGGTACAGGGAGAGGTGCCATCCCAAGCTGAAGCAGGCAAAACCCTTCCTAGATTCCTTCCCTTCCCTGGGTTTTTCAAGTTCTCACAGAAGGAATAAACATTGTTCTCTGTTGGTGGAATCTACAACATGAGGCCCAGGAAATTCTGTTTTCCACCTTACAGCAGAAGGCAGTCTGCAGTGAAAGACAAGAAAATCAGCAGTGCAGAACCAGAGAATAGGAAAGAGATGGGGCAAATCTTTATGAGTTATGTTTCAATTGCTTCAAAACCCAATTATAACCACTCATTTCTGAATTTCTGTTGTTCAATACTATCTTAGTCTGTTTGGGCTTTTGTAACAAGATACCTTAGACTGGGTGGCTTATAAAGAGCAGAAATTTATTTGTCATAGTTCTAGAGTATGCAAAGTACAAAATCAAGATGCTTGTAAATTCAATGTCTAGTGAGGGTCCACTTCTTAGCTCGTGTTTGATGTGGTCCCTCTGTGTCCTCACATGGTTGAAGGGGTAAGGAAGTTCTCTGGGACCTCTTTAATAAGGGCACTAAACTCATTCATGAGGGCTCTTACCGTGAAATAGTCACTTTCCAAAGGCCCCACATATTAACATCATCACCTTGGTGGTTATGATTTAACGTGAATGGGGTGCAGGGGGTAGATACAAACATTAGAACCATAACAAACTCTTCCACCCACATGACATAACCAAGTATCCTTCCAGTAAATTTCCCCTTTGCCTGACCTTATCTGAGTTAGGTATTTGTTTAAAGTAATTACGAGGAACCTCGTCATGCAGTTTAATGGTACAGAGGGTCCTGAGCTGGACATTGATGCTCTTTCAAAAGGCTTTCCCATGTGGCCTATTCCGTATGCTAGTGCATTGCTGTGGGTTCATTTCTCACCCTGTGGGCCATCTCAGCCCCCATGGGGAAGGCCACAGTCTCTGCATCTGACTTCCCTGGAGGGATATTATGCTGAAGAGTCTTAAAAAGTGTTCTCTGAGCCGGGCGTGGTGGCTCAAGCCTGTAATCCCAGCACTTAGGGAGGCTGAGACAGGAGAATCGCAAGTTTAAAGCCAGCCTCAGCAACAGCGAGGCGCTAAGCAACTCAGTGAGACCCTGTCTCTACATAAAACACAAAATAGGGCTGGGGATGTAGCTCAGTGGTCAAGTGCCCCTGAGTTCAATCCCCAGTACCAAAAAAAAAAAAAAAAGTGTTCTCTGTGGTTGCACAGTGGTGTTTTTAAGCTGAGGGTCTTATCTGAAGCTGTGTCAGTCAAGGAGGCCATAGCTCAGGGTTCACTCAGGTCCACGCCAGATGATCTGTGAGGTTCTGTCTAATTGGAGGCTTACAAGAATATTACACATAGGTGGAGATGGAGAAATAATTATTTCTGAAGTTCATCTTTATTATCAAAGCTACTTCCTTGTCTATTTCTTTTAAATGATGTCATCACACACAGCTCGATAGCCTTGTGATCTTTAGGATTTCTGTTTTCTCATTTGTGAAATTGGCTAATAGTGTAGATCACATTGCATTCATGTATGGAAATACCTTGCACAGTGACTGGAACTTGCCAAGTGTCAGGTTCTCCCTCAGACCTTCTTGTACTACTTTACACTCAAGTCTTTGAACAGGCGGAGGAGGCTTAAGGCAACAGAGACGTGGTGGTTTGCTGAAAACTCTCCCCCACCACTTCTCCTGGCCCCTTTGCCCTCCTCCCTCCCCAACACCTCCGTGTCCTTGTTTTCTCCCACAAGTCCTCTTTCCCCTTCTCTTTGCCTTTCCCCTCCTCCAGCCTCAGCTGCTGGTGTGGCTGCTCGTTCTGATGCTATTGATTTTGTTCTATAAAAGATTGCTCAATTCATTTTCTCCACTTGCAGCTCAGCACCCGACCTCAGCGTAGGCCTCCTGATGACCAAGGTGATTATGTATACTGCTTCCCCGGAAAGACGGCAACCACAATCCCTCAGGACTCCCAGTCAGGAGAAGACAGTGAAGGTGAACATGATTCATTAACTCTCAAGAGGTAAACAGAGGGCAGTGGACCTGGTCTTACTCATCTCCATATTTACAAGGCCCTAGCACAGGGCCTGGCACCAAGTCAGTGTTAATAATGCTTACTGAAATTAAATGAATGTCTTCTCTTAACATCACAGCATTTTGGGCATGCAAGGAGAATCTTCATTGACTTCTGATTGGCTGCAGTGGCAGCTCACAACCCTACTTGCACATTGGAATCACTTGGAGAGATTTAAAAATTACCCATGGCCAGACCTTCTCCAGACCAGTTCCACTCAGAATGTGTGTGGCCTGAGCATTCTTAAATCTTGATGGGTGAGTGCTACACGGCCACATCAGCCTGAAGAATAGGACTTGGTCCGGGTCTGGCATGCAAGCTGCTCTGTGTCTTGGCTCCTGCCCTGTTCAAGCCTTACCTCCTTCCACTTTTCTCTACGTGTACCAGTCATTATGGCATTCTTGCTCTTCCCTGATTCCGAGCTTCTCTTCCCAGTAAGCTCCCAGCCACCAGATCAAATGCCAAATGACAAAATTTTTTGTCTTTTCAAATCTCTGTTGCTCTTGATTTTCACCTCTGCTTTGTGTTTTCCTTTCTGGATGGGTTTTGCCTGATGTCTCCTATTTTCTGTGCTGTTGCCCTGGATTTTATTCCTTCCACTCTGATTGGTCCTTCCTCTCTGATAGTCTAGTTAATTTTCACCTGACCTTGTACTCCAGCTTTGTTTTTTGCCCAGATGTTTGGTTCCAATCCCTGATGCCCACTAGCTGGCCCCTTTCTCCCATCTTTTCTGGGCTACCAGATCACCTGCCTGGATGCAGTGCCTAGTACTCTACATCTCTGGGAGAGGCATTTAGATGCAACTCACATTGGGAAATAATGGCCCTTATTTACAAAGTACTTACTGTGTGCCATATTAAAGGACTTCACTACATTATCTTACATAATCTTTTACTGATAGGTGACTGGGATTTAGAGACCTTAAATACATTATCCAACATCAAACAAGTAGCAAGAGGCAAAGTAGGATTCTCATCAAGGTTGAGTCTTCAAAGCTCACATGTTTTCTGCCTGGGTGATATATTAGTGTTCTTTCTCAGTGAGTTTTGTTTTTAAGTCTGCTATTATATTCTCAGTGTTGTATCAGAATTTATTAACTGGTGTATCTTCTCTATCCCACTAAACTGTGACCTTCTCAGGGACAGGGAATGAGGTATTCAAGTCTGCTTTCTTAGCACTTAGCAAATTGCCTGGCACATAACAAAGTCTCAATAAATGCTTGTGGCCTGAATAAATAAATGGCAACATCAGCCTTGGGAAAGACTAGTAGGGAAAAGGAGATGGAGTGATCTAGACCACCGTTTGACCAAAAGCCCATTCTCCCATGTCCCTGGTTACTGTGATCTCTGCTAGTAAGCAAGGCAGAGGCAGATGGGTGGAGAAGTTGGGGTGGCTGGCTTGAGGGTGCCTTTCCCTGGTTCTCTTGAAATCCAGTGTCTGCTTGTCCTATTGCCCAGCAGCAAGAGAACATTTGTTCCCTGAAGGACTGGCACTGTGCCAGCAGCAGGTGTTGGCCCGTCCACTGGGAGGGAGGGAGGCAGCAGGCAGGAGCACTGATGTGTGCCTGAGACAAGATGCTCCAAGTCTGCTCATGGCACAGCGGTGACAGCAGCTGGGCCAGGGTTGCAAGCCACCATTCTGTAACCATTAAAAACCAGTTGCTGTCCCTCCCCTAATAATAAATTAAAATATCACTCCAAATTGTGCTGGTTGCAGAGATCAGAAAGAAAGAAAAAATAAACAACAAAACCAAAACAAAAACCAACCCCAAAGCCTACAAAAACCACCCAGTGTTGAACTAGGAGTGATGACTTGACTTGCCTGTAGAATTGATGGATTTCTAGGTAATGACAGGAAAGCTTTATGGCTGCTTTTCAAGATACAATTTTTTATTTTCTTGCAGAAAGAAAAATGCAACAACAACCAACAACACACACATTTGAAAGCAAAAAGCCAGGAAAGAGAGCAGGGGCAAAGGGTTTTTGTTGCTTATTTGTTTGCTGGAAGAACTCGAGAGTTCCTGCTAAGCCAAGTTACTAGCATCCCCTGTTCATGGCTGTCGGAACATATCCAGGATTGATGCTGGCAAGGTCTCCTTGGATGCCTGGGGAGCTGACCTTACTGGCCCCATGTGCTTTGGCCTTTCATAGGTCACTTGTCAATATCTTGACTAGACCAGATAAAGTGGCTTGAAATGACTTCTCCTGTCTACAGTGGCAGTCCAGTGTCCTCCTTAATATTTAAGGGGATTTGTGGCACATAGGAGATTAGCTGCTTACGATCCTGTTAAGGATTTTGGGTTCTCAACCAACCAGCTCACACTGTGGCCTCTGTGGCTGCTCCATGTCTCTCCTTACTCTCTCCCATTCCTTAACAATTTTCTTCTTCACTCTCAGACCATAACTGACAGAAGGCATATATATACAATTGTGCTATATATGTACACACACACGCACACACACACACACGCACATAGGCATATCTATATGTATAAAGTAGGCTTTTACTAAATGGAGGAGTGGTCACAGGGATTACAGTAAAGAAGAGAAACCAACCTAAAATGGAAATCAGATTACCAGAAGTCTCAAAAGCTGCTAGTCTCCCTCCCCACATGGAAACTCTCCCTCACTACAGTTAAACTGAGATCTTGCTGACAAGTAGTTTCATTAGACCATGACTCCAAAGTTCCTGTGATGTTACATGTAGAGCATGTGCACTCTCTCTCTCTCTCTCTCTCTGTAAGTTCTTACCCATCTAGAACAACATAGGAAGACTTACTGTATATAAAATTTTTAATTTTGTAAATAGTAAAACGTCTGTCAATTTTATTTTGAAAGGAAGGAATCTAACCTTTATTATACTATCTAAGCAAAGGAAGTTTGATAAGTTTGATATCAAATTAATACCATAAACTATTATTACTATTCTTGCTATTAAAATTACTATTACTGTGAACATAAAGCAATTGGGCAGTTGCATGCCATTGTAGCTTGGAGGCCATGAGCTCATGCTTGAGCT